>JAQFXM010006548.1:0-13084 GCA_034693345.1 Entomobrya multifasciata | reverse complement strand
ACCACTTTTTCAACTTCTGAGCACGAAAAAGAAATTTAAATGGAATCCACAGGCCCAAGCTAGTTTCAACACGAAGAAAACCTTGGCAGAAGATATAATATTCGTACATCCGGACTTTAACAAGCCCTTTATTGTCAGGACAGATGGGGCTTCGAATGGGGTTGGGTGTTTACTAGTTCAAATAGATGACCAAGGGCGAGAAAGGCCAATCGCTTACGCCAGCAAATCCCTAACAAGTTCACAAAAGAAGTACTCTGCAATCGAGTTAAAGTGCTTCGCCATTATTTACGCACTGGAGAAATTCGCAGAATATTTGGATTGAAGTAAATTCAGTATCGAGACTGATAATCACCTACCTCCAGAAAATGCGCAACACCAACACTAGACTTACTCGTTGGGCATGAAAGATCCACGAATGGTGCCCTTCCATTACTCATACCAGTGGTGTGGCTAACCCTGTGGCAGATTATTTGTCACGCTACTTCGGTGATTTTCCGGACGATGATGAAACGGAGGACACCGCGCAAGTTAATGTCATGTCATTATCTTGTAATATTGACAAGAAAATCATTCAAATAGAACAACAGCAAGACGACGTTTGCCAGCAGGAACTTTTGGCCCATCCAGACAAGTTCTGTAAACATTACGACATCATTAATCGGAAATTGGCGGATAACAAATTTGTTCCTTATATTCCCACTACTTTACGGAATCAAGTATTAGAACAACGTCACGATACTCCCACATCCGGTCATTTAGGAGTTCACAAAACTTATATGAAGTTAAAAAGCAGAGCCTTCTTTCCTCACATGAAACAATTTGTTCAAAACTACCTCAAGCATTGTGAACAATGTTAACGCAACAAATACGATAACCAGGTAAAACCTGGAAAAATGGGAGTGAAACCCCATCACTGAACCCTGGGATACACTTTATGTGGATCTAATGGGACCATATGTTCCGTCCACCCCGCACCGTTACTGCTATGTACTTTTGCCGTAGATGGATTCAGCAAGTTCACCGAGCTACATCCTTTTAGGGATGCTACAGCTAAAATCGTCGGCGACACCTTGGAGAAGGCCATTTTCACCAGACATGGTCCACCAAAAACCATTGTAACAGACAATACGACCACTTTTCGTTCCGGGCTTATCAGTCAAATATGTAAATCATGGGGAATCAGACACTCCTTCTCCTCAGCTTACCATCCTCAAGTTAACTTGTCGGAACGAGTCAACAGGGTCCTCAAGCCTATGATTAGATCATACCTTGAAGATCAACAACACACCAAATGGGCGGATCATCTTCACCATTTCCAATTTGCTATCAATTCTTCCCCACATGATAGCACAGGATATTCCCCCATAAAATTTTATACAACTCAGAATCAAGACTGCCCGTTGACAACTTTATCGAAATGTCTGATGATAAGCAACCCCAAAATAATATTAACGATTCCGTTTCGTCTCGTTTCTCTAAATTTCAGATCATTTTAGAGAAGGTCCGGTGTAATCTCGAAGCAGCACCGCAGCAACAGAAAAAGTCAAACGATCAGCGCAACAGGGATTTCCAGAAATTCCAAGTTGGAGACATAGTCCTTGTGAGGAATACAACCCTTTCCAATAAGGAGAAAAAGATAAGTGCTGGGCTGTGTTCCTTATTTAGGAGAGCAGTCACTATATCTGAGGTGATCAGTGATGTCACTTATGAAGTCACCATGGAGGATGGTTCCATCAGGGGACCAATACACATTAAACTCCTTCGCCCCTTCCACCAACGTGAAACACCTCCAACTTCACCCGTGTCACCACCACCACCCTTATCTTCTCAACCTGATCCACATCATTCCCCACCGCCACCAGCTCGTACGTTACGTCCCCATAAACCAACCAATTACCGGAATGTACATTTGGGGCAAAACGCTAATGCTTAACCGTCAATATACCCCTTTTCAGAGGTAATTGCCGGTCTGAGGGGGGACTCTTGTAGCCCCTCATGTACATTGTAAGATAAAGCATGCAACAGCAAGGGAGCATAGAGCACACGTCAGCCACTGGACTATGACATCTACCTCGTGCCAGATGGAATTTGGCAATTGGACTGAGAGGTGAACTATCTCAACAATATTTTAGAGTCTACAAGATTGGGCTTCTTCAGTCTTCCCATTGTGTGGTCTCTCAATAAATTATATATTTCAAAATTAAAATATTCGGTTTGTAAAAGATAAACATTTTTCGATCGATTGTTGTTTATAATAAAAATAAGCTAATTATTATAAACACCAATTAAGATCTCTCCCATTTTACACATTATTTGTGCACGCATCAGGGCTGATAACGTGGTTTACGCCCCCTTGGCAAAAGACCCGTTACAACACCAATCTTCAGATCCTGAAAAATGTAAATATGATTTTCAATCCTCTCCACTATGTTTGGAACAAAATCACTTACTTCTTCATGATTTAAAATAATGTAAACATTTGTGTTTAGAATGTAGTCTTTCTTTTCATGTTCAACTTCGTCAATTTTTCTTTTGAAGGTTACATAAACATGCACCAATGCTTTAATACTTTTTAGTGCGTCAATTTAGTTGTAAAGAATATTATCAATGTATGTATGGATTGACTCAAGATATTCAGTTAAAAAATGAAAAGGAGTGCCTCTATGCTGATTTGCAATTTTAGTAATTTAGTAATTTAGTCTTTATTTACGTGTTTCATGAAATTTCAGGTAGATAACTATAAAAATTATTAATACTTCATCTAACAACAATACCACAAGAAAAAACAAATCCAATTCATGAAACAGAACCATATAAGCATATATTTGCCATTTATCATAAACCAGATCATAAATTAAACATTTTCACGCTTTGTAATCATAATAATTTTACTCTGTTCCACAAATTCATTCATACCAACTTTTCTCTGAAATAAAAGTGGAACCTGAAGACGCACAACATTACTGTCATCAAAAGTATAAGGTACGGATCGGTCTTACAGTTTTTTATGTGCATTATTTTTATAGCTGCACACAAGCTATATTGAGCAATGGCATATTTGCATCTGATATGCCAGCAGTAGGACCCACAATATGGAATAGGATGAGGGAAGGTAATTTTGGCTGCAAGTGTATGAGGTGTCCTCCGTGTGTATTCAATATGAAGTCAATTTGCATAAAAAAGATAAGTTGATCAAGAAAAAAAACTTTTACAAACAAAACCTCAACACAAATCTAAAAAATTGGCAATTTTTGCACGAATTGAGTACAAATCACAATTAAAACTACTTTGAATGAATGATTAAAAAAATGCGAATCGAATGATATAAAAAACACAAAATGAAAATTAGGTTTAAAATAGGAAAAATTTATTAAATTCAGGAGAACACAATCACACACACACTTGTAACTTTGTGATGCGGCCGCATCTTGGATGCGAATTTTCCCGCATCCGCATCGCATCTCGCATCTAATAGATGCGATGCGGATGCGATGCGATTGAGTTGACCTTATTAACTGATGCGATGCGAATGCGGTGCGATTTCAGAAAGGAAATCAACTAATCAACAGAGCATTCATTTTTAAACATTTTTAATTGACAATTTATCAGCAATTTTCTCTAGTGTTCATAAAAAATACACACTGTGGCTCCTCATAACCTATAAGTAAATGTAGAAGACCAACGACTATTGAAATACATGAAGTTAAAACAAAATAGGAAATCCGCAGTCATTATTTCGGGCCATAACGCAGATATAACAACCCACATAAATTTTGACATAAGTTACTTATTAACTATAATTATAATATACTCCAAATACTATTTGAGATACTTTAATTTAGTTACAAATGTTTAAAAATAATCATAATTATGCTGACATCTGCACATCACGTCAGGTCGTGTAAGCTAGAAAGTTTCATGATTTCAATATTGTTGTCCATTTTAATTCAATTTTGTTCCATACAAGTTTCATGATTTCAAAACGTTTAGGCGTCTTTTGCACATAGATAATAACTCGCCGTAGAGTAAGTTTCCGCAGTCCAAATACGATCTTTTATTAATTTAAAATTTATGACACTTCTCAGCAGTCAATCAGAACCAGATTAAAGAATCTACCCTCCTATTTAAGCGTAATCACACTACCAATTCAATCTGCTAATCATTTAAAACTTATCACACTTTTAACTCAATATGCGTTACATCTAAAACTTATCATACTACTAATTTAATATGTTATTCATCTAAAACTTATCACACGGCTAATTCAAAATGCTATCATCCAAAACTAATCACACGGCTAATTCAACATGCTATCATCCAAAACTTATCACACTGCTAATTCAACATGCTATTCATCTAAATCTTATCACACTCCTAGTTTATTTTGACATTAATTTAAACTTATCCCAGCTCTGATTTAAGCCCATATTAATTTAAATATCATGACGCTACCAATTCAATCTGTGAATCATTTTTCATCATTTTATTATAATCATCATCATTTTAATATTTTAGTTCAATAGTGACTAATTTATGAAATGAATACTTATGAATTGTTTTAATTGACATTGGAATAAAGACTACATCAAATCGTTGTATTACCGCAATACCATTCAGAAAATATACAAAAATTGCAACCAAATTGCGCATAAAAATTAAACCATGTGGTTTCTCGGGAAGCATGAACATGAAACATCACTTTGCATGTATACTAGTTGCATTAAACTATACATTTACATCACATTCACCAGTAACGTCGGGAAAAGTTTGGTAACGAAATGGATTTAACAGTTGACAAAAGCAATGTTGAAAGAAAAGGAGAAGCCACCGGGTAAATTTACTTAATTATTCAAATGTATTTATTCGAAAATACCCTTAAACCAGATTTCCTAAAAATAACTAGGTTTTCTTATTTTCCTTCTAGCTCAAAGGAGATTGCTGTAGAAACTCTGACGACTTCAGGGACTCCATCAGAACAACATCGCCGAAATACCTTTCTCAAATCTGCATACGCCCCTTTTTATGAAATAAGTGATAACTCAGGAAGTGACGTCAGTGACAAAATTAACTTAATTTGTTCTGTGAAATCAAAAGATGGTCATCTTTGTAAGCAGTCTTTAACATTACAGAAGGGAACTTATTTCAACTTAAAAACTCATTTGAAGGTAATTAAAAATGAGGTAAAATGTTTTTGCCGGATTTCAAAAATAGTAGAATTCAATTACTAAAATTTTTAAAATTGTTTTATTTATAGAACGCACACGGGATCGATGTTAAAAGTGGAATTCCATCAAGGGGCCCCTCGTTTTGTAGAACATTTCAACCAACCTTGTCTCAATTCAAAGAAGCCAAATCTAAGTACGCAAAAACCCATCCTAAACAGCAACAATTTGATGTCACAGTTTTAAAAATGCTAGCTGCGGATGGCACCTGCCTCAACATTGTGAAGGAAAAATGGTTTCGCCAGTTGGTTTTAACTTTGGATTCTCGGATACGAATTAAGAGTCGTCAAGGATTTATGAAAAAGCTAAATGCAATTGTGGAAAGGGAAGTACTTCCAAGACGTCGAGCAGCTTTTAAAAACATTGAAAAGCGATTTTGTCATTTTTCTTGCGACATTTGGTCTACAAAGAGGAATGAAGGTGTCCTTTGTATTCTGGCTCATTATATTAACCCTGATTTGTGGACAATGGAGACAACTGTTTTGTTATTTGAAGCCATTAAAGAGCAGCATACAGCCGAAAACATCAGAGGTGTATTCTTAAAAGCTTTGTCTAATTATAATGTACCATCAAACTGGGTAACTCATATATTCAATTCATAATTCTTAATGTGTGCTATTTTCCATTCAATTCGTTTCACCTATACAATGGATATATTTACAGGGCGGATATGTTATAACGGATAATGCTAGCAACATGAAGAAATCATTCAACCTTAAAGACATTGGACTGGATGACAAATGGCCTGATTTTTTCAACGACGAGGATGATATTGATGAATTTGATGTGGATTATAACCCTAACAATGACAGCGACTCAGATTGGGAAACGGAAACTGAAAGTGAAGCTGACGACGATGAAGATGATGAAATGGAGTTTACACATACTAATCAAATTTTTGAACAATTCTCCATGGATTTATTCGGATCTACTAATTCACTTCCAATCAGTGGCCATCTTTCATGCGCAGCGCATTCTTTACAACTAGGCATAAATGATGGACTCCGAGGTGATGAAAGTGCAAAATCATTTTTGAACTATGTAAACAGCATCATGAAATTCTTCAAATTATCGGTTCGCTGGAGGGATGAACTTCGAAAGTCAACCAATTTGGATCCTAAACTTGACGGAAAGACACGCTGGAATAGTGCTCTTGACATGCTGAAGCGGTTTGAAAATGTACAATGTATTTCACTTATAATGGGCATTTAAAAGTTTAAATTTAAATTACCAAATTATTACTAAATGCATTAATTTCATACAGGAATCATTCTTTGAGGGAGTTCGTCTTGTTCTTACTCGTGCATCCCTTTCGCCACGAGGAAGTCGGCAAAAAGGTGTCCCAAATCCACCTGGTTTACTAGAGAAGCAGCAAGCCAAGGAGCTCGGCTTATTGCTTCAGCCACTGGGAGTTGCCACAGACAGATTACAGGCGGATGGACCTACATCAAACATTGTTGTGCTAACTATTGTCACTGCTTTCAAACGTAACAATTTTAATTTTAATTTCATTGATTATATAATATCTGTTCAGGAATTTTAAACGTTGTTATGTGTATACTTATGAATAGATTTGTTTAATTCGAGACCACAATATTTTCTCAGCTTGCAACAGAAACTCCTTGATGGATTGAAGAAACGAATGGAACCCTACCTTCAAAAAGAAGAATATATTATATCAGCTATTTTGGACCCGCGTATTAAATTATCCATTTGGGACTGTAAGTCTTCCGGTTTCAATAGTTTGGTTAAATATCATATACTCTCTTCTAGAACTTATCACGTACAAGTATTTAAACGCTGCACATATTCTCCTTTAAAACTTATCACGTACAATAATGCCTCCTTCAAAACTTATCACGAAAAGTATTTCCCTCTTTAGAACTTATCACGTAAAGCAATTCCTCCTTTAAAACTTATCACGTAAATCAATTCCTCCTTTAAAACTTATCACGTAAAGCAATTCCTCCTTTAAAACTTATCACGTGAACTAATTCCTCTTTTTAAACGTATCACGTACATTAATTCCTCCTTTAAAGCTTAACACGTGCAAATTTATCATATTTTCAGTTATACTAGTAGTATTTTTGAACTACATGCTAATTTGACAGACTAATGTTTGTTTTTAGACTACAGTTGCCACTTTCATATTAGGATTGATAATTTAAATTTACCAGATCCGTATTATACATCTCAATACATCCGTATTAAAAATCACATTTGTAGAATTAATTGTAATTCAAAACGTATCACATCTAATAGTGTCTCATATCAAAGCGTATCCATTTCGTATTAAAAAACTAAATCAAAACCTATCACATTCGAACTAAAAAAGTTCAATCAAAACTTAAAATATATATTAAAATTTGTAATTCTAAACTTATCCCATTTCTTAGTTACTGTAATATTTTGTCTAATTCTCTCTTTATTCCAGTGACTTGGCCTGAAAATAATGAACATCGTCTCCTTCTGCCTTCAAGAGAAGAATCATTGAGCATGTTGAATGAGAAGTTTAGACTGGAGAAAGCTCTACTTCAAACGGGAACTAATCAAGCTATGGAAGCTAATTCACAAGACCCAATCAATCAACCTTCTTCTAGCAAATCTGGTTTTGGACTGTTTGACCTTATTCGATCTGAAGTTACTACATCTTCAAAGGGAGAATTGGATTACTATTTGGAGGAGCTTTCGTCGGAGGATTCATCGCCTTTAGAATATTGGAAATGCAATGAAAAAAGATTTGAAGTTGTCAGTCGTTTAGCTCGACGTTTTCTTTCAATTCCAGCAACATCTGCTAGAGTAGAACGTGTTTTTTCTGTTGCTGGGGCTATATCTAATGCTAGGCGAGCTCGAATGACTACAAAGACAATTGCATCACTGCTTCTTTACAGATGCGACAAGTTGGATGAAATGAAAGGGGTAAAACGTAAAGCGATGGAATAAGACTTTTTTGTGTGTTAAACTCAGATTAGATATGCTACTTTAATTGACCATTAATGTGTTTGCTAAGAATCGTTATTTATATTTTAAAAATTAATGTAACATGCTATATAAATGCAATTATGTGTAATTGGTTTTTATGATTTGTAACTGTTGTTATACATGAGATTAAAATCTGTAATTAATAGATAATTTTGCCTTTGTGTTGATAACCATTTATTAATGCGATGCAGTTGCGATTCAAAAAGCTTTTTTTAATTAGATGCGATGCGAATGCGATGCGATCAGAAATTTTTAAGAATGTGATGCGATGCGAATGCGATGCGATCAGAAATTTTTGGGAATGTGATGCGATGCGAATGCGGTGCGATTAATAAATGTTCATGGTCTGATGCGATGCGAATGCGATGCGATAAATTATAAGTTACAAGTGTGATCACACACAACCTTCTAGCTCAGCAGCAGCTGACTTTTTCAATATATATTCAACGTATCAAACAAATCAGTTGTGGTTTGAAAAGGACCTATGTTACGGGATGCACCAACTTTTACATAGTTAATTATACAGTTTGTGTGAGCAGATAAATTGCCGCTAAATGCACAACAAGCAACAAGCAACGGTGATAAAATGCTTCGTGATATTCTGGCTGAGCATGCGACTTGAATACAATATTACAAAACTCACATTTACATGAAACTTTTCTTATGTATACATTTGTTGGTCTGTGTTTACACTTTCGTATGTGTAAAATGAATGTTGGCCTATCATCGCTGATGAAATTACACTTTGTACAGTTGTAATTTTTTTGTTTTTCTGCTGCATGAGTCTTGTACTTCTAGGATTTTGTTTCGTCCTGAAAAATTCATTTTTATGAGCATAAATATATTGTATGAAATTGGTAAAAAATAATACAGTAGGGACTAAATCGGTTCAGACAACTTAATTTCAAAATTTTGTTTCAGTTAGTAAAGTTTTAAAACATTTAACTTTAGTTTGACTTCTTAAACATCTTTCAATTATTATTTTCCTTTCATGGTTTTATCAAACAGCAATAACCCTTCTAGAACTTTGGGGAAAAGTTCAATGTCTATGTTAGCCCCTTTCAAACCTGTTCCAGTACTTCCATCGTCATTGTATTGCCTGATACAAATGTAATTCCTACCATACATACCATTTACATACCATTTATTCCCGATAGGACAAATCTGGGACTGTCATCTCCTGTAATTTCTTATCCGCGATGGCTATGGCAATGGGTTCATTTTCAGTTTTCTTACGCTTCTGAGACAAAATTGCAGATGCAACAGCATCGCGAGACAGCTTTCTTTTGTCGAGTTGTTCGAGGAGTAGGGTTGATAGCAGCTGGTGACTTGGCTTTTCTTATTGTTCTCTTTGGCTGTGGCGGAGGTGCAACTTGTTCCTCCTCTTCCTCTTCCAACTCTTTTTGTTCTTCCATCTCTTCATCTTCACCGTCATCCTCGTCGCCGTCCTCTTCCTGTTACTCCGATTCTTATTCTTCCTCTTCTTCTTCAACCTTTTCGGCAGCCTCCATCATTTCAGATTCAGGAGTCTTCTCAGTTTCCATAGCCTCAGCTAGGCTGGATTACTTGGCTTTTGGCATGACTTTGTAACAAATCTTTCTCTTTTTTGGTGACTACTGAAAGAAAAAGAAAAGAAAACATATAAATAAATGAAATAAAACAAATAAAATATGAAAACCTTTTCTTCAAATCTGTTAGCGTTTAAACGTTTTCATTTCAAGTATTAAAAACTTTTTTTAGTGGAGTGTAGGGTGGATTTGATTACGAAACAGTACAGACGCTACTGGTGTATTTACGAATTAAGTTGTGTATTAATACGAAAAACGTTCAATAAAAACTAAATAATTACGGTAAAGTTTTGGTAAAATGGTAGTTAATTTTACCCGTGGATATTACATTTTTATATTTTAAAATAGTTATCATGATTAACCTAAAATAAAGTGAAAAAATGCAGAAATGCTTTTTTTAATCAAAAAAAGCATTAAAGGAACCGATTTTGACCTGAGTGTCATGATTTATAGATTTTGATTATTAAATATAAATCATGGATAAAAATTGTATGAATTAATTTATGTCTCGAACAAATTCTATGAAAAATCTTGAATGAGCACTATTTCCTTGAACCATGTATCAATGAATCGTTTCATTTCAATGTTTGGTCCCTAATTATTTATTAGAATTAAATTTCTTTCTCATCAAAATTTACAATATATAACAAAAAGTAGTCTTATATTTCAACGCTTTAGTGAGTTTTTCGGACGACCAGGTCCCCGTTTTAATCCTAAGCCTCCCGTTGAAGCCTCGGGGGGTAAGACTAGACTATCCAACATAGTAGCTAGACCAATAGTGTGAAAACAAACATAATTCTTCATAACAAAGTCAGAACAAGTGCATATAAAATCAGGAGCATAGTCGGATTCATTATAAAATATTTTGTATGTTTCTATTTCGCTTTCCACAAAATCCTTAAAACTAGTCCATTTTTGAAAACGTGTTGAACTTATTAATTTAGTAGCCTCAGACGTTGTGATGCAGCCTCCATCACTACGAATGCATGCAATATGTTGTGTTCCTTTTTCCTTAAAAGCTATCACAGGTTTGCTTTTAAGCCATGAATCTTAGTTAGTCCATAATCGATAGGTTTGTGGTTTATGTGATTAAGGCCGTTTGTTGTGAAACTGCCAATTCCATTTGGTAAAACTTTTTTCCTCAGCTTTACTGGGCAATTTCTTCCGTGCGCACAGTAATAGTCATTGCGTTCACTATTTTTTAGCAAACGCGTCTGTTCACGCTTCCAGTCACTCTCTAAGACCTCATCTGATATGTCAATATTTTTCATGTCAAACGCCTTCTTCCGGTTAAAATCACACGGTCAGAACTAGATTCTGAATCACTATCTGCCATTTTTCAAGGTGATGCTGCCTAAATGTCTTCACAGTATCTTTACTGGATCACAACTGACAGGAATAACATGATATTTAAAGCTTGTCACATAAAAAAGCCACATTATCACATTATATGAAGGTGTGTACACATAGTTTGCAGACAGTGTATCCCAACAAGGAAAATTTATTAGGTCAAGCTTGTACGTTTAAGAAAAATATTTAGGGACTAATCACGGTTGACGGATTTATTTGGTAGAGTATTTATGAAGGTTAATTAGTGAGTAACCATGTCATAAAAGGAGACAAACAAATTATATGCCTACTGAAGACACATTGGAGTCAAAGGTTGACTAAAATGGTGCATAAATTTAAATTACCTGACATACATGACCACGATAGAGTGCATTTCAAAATGATGCATGATTTTTCATTCATATTTTTTTCTCTTGTTTTTGATGCATACATATGCGAATTCTATGATAGATATGATTAGTAGTTGACAGTCTTTAATACTGTATAGTGAGTACACAGCATAAATTTCATATGTGGGCAATTCAAAACCACCCATTACCACTCCCAGATATTTTGATTGTGCGTAAGGCTCTGAGCTAAAATAACATGTAAAAGTATTGTGTTTAAGGCGGAATAAATTTTTGCAATTTTTTAGAACACATAAGGAGATAGTCTAAGAGAGTCTGTTTGTACTGTTAAATGACTTCTTTCTAGGCCACTCAGTGTTTACTGCAGATACATAGTTTCTAGGGCATTTATCCTTGCTTTTTTGCACAGTGTGTTTCAAGGTTATTCCATTTGGGATATTGCGTTTTCACTTCAATTAAACGTTCATAAAGATTACATTAAGTCAATCAATGAAATAAATGTGATTATTAAATTCTATAATGCACATAATAAAATCAAAACCACTTACACTCTCATTCAGGATGTTCTTTCTTGTTTTTCAAAAAAGCTTTATATTTTAGCATATAATGTTGAATAAGTCAGTACAAAATCACATGATCTGTGAAACTATTTATATTGCAATATTTACTCAATTGAACATTATTACTCAAAGGAAGTTTGTAATGTATGTATATGCATGTGAATGCAAGAGTTAAATGAGACCGAGATTGAGAGAGCGAATGTTCTTTGCCAATATGTACAGAGAGCTTTATTCGGCTTGAAGGCCTGAGCAGAAGTGAAGAGTAGAGAGTCGTACACAGATACTATACATGACATGAGCATACGAGTACAGACATAGATAATTGGTTATCCAGACAAGACTGGAGACAGAGCAATAGAATGATTATTCAATTAGTTCTTAGAATGATATTCAGATATTCTACAAAGTTGTTTTAGTCAAAAGTCTTAAATGAAAGTGGTTTTACATATATTTTTGGGGAAGTTTAAAAGTAAAAATGTCAGGAAAAGTAATCGATTTTGTGGAAATCATAAACGAGAAAAGATCTATTACAATTGATCTTTTATCTAGAACTGCAAAGTCATCTGCCAGGATGTATGATGGGGCGGGAATGGATCTGTTTGCGTAAAAAATAAAAAAGAAGCTAATTTTGATTTTATGTTGATTAATTTTTTTACGTAAATTAACCTAACCTAACCTTCCAGAGCTGAAGAAGTCGTTATTTCTTCGGGAGAAGTGGAAAAAGTGGACGCGTCTGTGAACGGTCTGGACATGTTTTACGCAACAAGCTTATTGTTTAAGGTATAGAATAATTTTAATGTATTTTTAATGTATTATAAATATTTTTTCTCTTGTTCATACATAACTGACTTCATAAGGTGAAAATCGTGAAATTGAATCAATGACTTCAATGATTTTATTAGATACTCTGTCTAAGAGTATCTATTGAGTTTCCGATTCTGACTGTATCCCGGCCGTCCGCCCGGCCGTCCGTCGCCCCGATTTCTCGGAAACGGCTGGGATTTTTTGAAATCTGTTTTTTGCAATCGAGTCCTATAGGTCTGACCTCGATTCTA
>JAQFXM010006547.1:0-13084 GCA_034693345.1 Entomobrya multifasciata | reverse complement strand
TAATAGTAAATTTGCGTTTGTATAGTATTCTTTGCCGCCTAGATTTTTCTATCACAAACTAACGCAAATACAAAAAAGTTGGAGAGCATCAGTTTCACTGCCTGCCTGTATAATACGGCATGCAAAAGTTTTTTTAAACTCATACTTGACTTGTCTTTTTTCTATTTTAAAGAATACATGAAATTCAAGCTACCCCGGACATTCATATTTTTACCACACATTCAACAAAATTTGGTTTATACTTAGCTCTCATATATTCTGAAAATGTTGATTCTTGTAGACGTAGCTCCAAAAATCCGAATATGTTCACTTGACCAAAAAAACCGTTTTCTCATGAGAAATCTTCATGTTTCTTTGCAATTAAAGTATTAAAATTATGGTTTATCTCAAAAACATGTATGTACGCAAAGTATTTACAAGTTATTTTACTGTAGGCGAATGTTTGAAACTGGGGGTTTTTGGGAACTCGAATGTCTTGAAAATTTCTCAATTTAACAACATGAAACATTCGATATAAAATTTAACTGTGCAAAATTTAAGCCATCACGATTTGTACAAATTAACGAATAAAAAGTTGAATATTTTATGTGTGTATGTAGCATGTGTATAACTGAATGCACAACACTGTTTTTTATTACAAAAATACGGTATTTATATTGTTATTTGCCGCTATTCAAATCACTTACCTATTGTGATGTACTTTAAGTTTGCATGTTTTCAAATCTTGACTAATATGTAAAAAAGTGCAATATAAAAGTCCTTCCGAATGAAGTTTTTATGTTTAGGTATGAACTCTGCACTTTTCTTGGTTGTATTTACACGAATGCATGACATACGTAAACACATCACATAAAGCATTAATATATGTATGAGGTAAAATTAGAAAAGGCCAATCTTCTTTCCTTCCTTTTCCTTTTCGCTGGCTCTGCTAACAAAAGAGAGAAAGAATAATGGAATAGCTAGTCAAATTGGAGAGGGGAAATAGGGGGCTGAACCCTGCACTACTACAATACACAATGCATGTCATGTTTTTCTTTGTAGTACAAAGTACAAACTACATCATAATAACCAGGTCATATTTATTTCCATTACACAGTTCAAACTGCTTGAAATTTTTCCGTGGAAGTTGAGCCGAGCCGCTGCACTATTTATGCTTGATTCAATATATTATATATTATATTCAAATTCCAGTACAAAAAATAAAAACACAAGTCAATCTGCTGTACTCATGCATGCATGCAAAAGGGATAAACGTTTATCACGATGTAGTAGTTCATTTTTTTCTGCTCTGAGTCCTCTGACATGGAATTATTGTTATCGTTCGCACAGAATATTAAAGGAAATATTATACTGTTCGAATCTGTACATAATACTTTTGCACATTTTGAAACCCAACTATATATAACATTTTCTCTTTGTTTTTTTACAGATTTTTTTGATAGGGTTAAGCTGAAAATAAATGAATGAAGCAAAGTGGTAGAAAATTTGTTTAAACACTTGCCTGGTGGGTGACTGAGAAAAAATACCTACTTAATTGAGAGTATATGCATTTGGTATATTGTTTGTTTGTAAAAATATTACGCACCTAATGTTAGACATTAAAATATGGGGTTTGATAAAGTTATTACCCTACTTGTAATGTCAGTGGACATATACGTATATATTTAATAGAACGAATATAAAGTATGTGCGCAATGGTTCATAATACAAAAATTTCCGTCAGTGAGAAAGCTTCTTTTATGTACATTTCTTCTCGACAAGTATAACACAAATTGTGTAGCAAATATGTTCTAAGCATATATGCATATGTACTTACATTATCTATATACCTACTTCTACATTCCACTGCATGATGATGAATTATTGCATTAAAAATTTCCTCAACAAGCGAAATCCTGTTACTGTACTTACGTAGTATTACGAACCAGTTTTGCTGCTGTTATTACAGAGATTAGGATAAATAGGCGTAGATTTGTATAAGTTCGTGTAATGTTTGGTGCCATGTGATGATGGATAGGAAATAGGCCATTTCCCGGCTTTGTCCACGCACTTGGCTAAACTCTTGGAGGGTTTTTCTTTCGCGTAAGCTCATACCATTTTTGTTTGCACTTGCACACTTTTTTTAATAGTAAATGCCAGCGTTATTTGTAGACTTTGTGTTTACCTTTCCTGATGGATATATTATTTTTATGGATTCAGGATTTTTTCAATACTGTTTTTGTTTTCTCATGGCTTCAATTAATTTTTCTTCATTTTTTTCGGATATTGAAGTGTTTACACGGATGAGATTGTCTTCACTTTGTCATTTTTACGACTTAGACAACATTTATCTATTCCATTACATACGCTGTATATATAATAGTAACTTACCCTCATTGGTATGTTTCCTTCTTCACTGAGATTTTCCCTGAAAATCTGCTGCGATAAATGCAAGAAAAGTATGCAGAATTAGAAAAACAAGGCAATACAACAAAATTTATTATCAACAATGACATTTTCTCACGTAATAGGAAATATTTTGATAGTTTGTTTTATTATCATTGCAATTTATCATCGTAATGTATGTCATTATCCACATGTACAACATAGATTTTTCCCGTGGCTGTTATACTCTAGATAAACGGATCATGATTGGAAAGAGAATGCCACTATGACGAAAACATAAATATGTACTTGCTTCTGTCACTGAAACATTAGTAACTTGCCCTGCAATCGGCAAGTTTTCTTACACATACAAAAACAAACCTAGAAATTTCAACGCAAAAATAATGGCTCGTCTCACAGTAAAAACAAAAAAAATATGTATTAGGCATAATTCACTGTTTTGTTGTACAATTACAGTACATACATATTGATTTTGCTAACAACTTTTTTTTGTAGACGTCTCGTCATACTTCTAGTTTTGTTGATTATAAAACTTATCTGGGCTAAAAACACAGACATTCTTTGAATATGACAATTTGAATTTTCCTTATTAGTTATATACCCACAATATATTTATTTCATACATATACCCATATCTATCTACATATCAAAGTAAACACGACATTTATCATGTAGCACACACTTTTCTTTATATAATAACAGCTTATATTTATAGTTTAGTTATATGTATATGCGACGATGACTAACTAGTTTACACATATTTGTAGAAAACTTTTTGGCATGTCATATTACTCCTTTCAATTCCTTGTCACCACCACCGCAAAATTACATTTTTACTTTCACTTTAGTTTTCACTTGGCTTTCCAGGCGTTGTTTTTCTAGTTGGTTGGTTGATTAGTTTGCTTTTCTTTCTGGGTGTTTGTGTTCAAGGAAGGAAACTTTGAAAAATGCAAACTTGATTACTATACCGAAATACACATATGAGTAATTTCACAGAATAATGACTGTAATTTATACATCACCAGGATAAATAAAACTGAACCGAAAAAAGTGAAATAACAATTTATATTGTATGATATGGACGAAACCAAAAACTGGATTCTCTCTGTTGGTAAGCTTTTCAAAAAAATCTATGCCATAAGTCCAAGTGTTTGAAAAGTACAAAACTAGAAGAAAGGATCATTGGCAGGATTTCACTCTTCCAAGGATTTTAGGCTAATTATTTGGGACCGACAGACAGAGATGTTAGGCAATAAATTTTGTTTAGGAAAAGTTTAAAATGAAGTTAAATGATGGACGTAATTGTGACCCCTTTCGCCTAAAAATAATTGGCCCAAAAGAGCAGGGAAGAGAAACCATATTGAACAATCTAAACAATTTAACAAGTAGAATTTAAACTGAATTGTTTTTTGGATTGCTTGTTAGTAAAATAAGTATATTTACTCGTTGTACACATAGTTTTAGGTTAAACGTTCTTTTAAATACAAATACATGTAGCATTTTTCTAACATATCTTCGTCAGCATTCTTTTCTACTTCAAGAATGATGTAAATAGCCATGATAAATATTTTCATGTTAGCGTATTATAGTTTAAGTATATTAATTTGTTTTGGTATGTGTCCGTACACAGGTAATACATTTTCGTCAAGTGTGCAATATATTTTACACACAGAAGGAGCTATTTACAATCGCACCCTTTTAAACTTACTGGCAAATACCCGAAAATAATTTTGTGCATAATGATTTTTTTCCGCTTTTTGAAGCTGACATTTGCCAAAAGTATAAACCCATTATACCTACATTTTATAAGTGCTAACATCTGGATCATCTCACCTTATCTCTTTCGCTATCTTCCACATGAGCTTATCAAGAATCAGTGGCAAATCGAATGCGGAATATGCGGATCATGAAACCCAAACAATCATGCATTGTATGAAATCTCGTATCCCCACCTTGATCGATCAGAATTATTAAATGTAGCATGAAAACTCTAAAGATGCAATTCTATGGTCATCGTCATCGTCGCCAAGATTTTTCACCTAATATGATAGTTGGCTATTAGAAAGAGCGTGTTAAAAGAAACTGTAAAGACCTTCAACAGAAAATAAAGAAAGGAGACAAAAACTATTTTGGACTTGAAGCTCAAACGCAACTTTCAGGAATATCACTATCAAGTAAAAGCTTATCTCTAATGTAGACCGTATTGTAGTCGTTATTTGGGGGGTGATGGGGAATTTGCTGCTGATGATGGTGACTATGCATAGGGCCAATATATTCATTGGCAAAATCTACAAGTCCACCGGAAGCTGATGCAGCGGACTGCTGCTGCTGTTGGGCTAGTTGCTGTGAGGCTGGGGGTGGATGGGAACGTGGATGCACTGCAGGGGGAGGGATTGGGGGAGGAGAACGATGATGATGATAGTGTTGCAGTGTCTGATACGGATTGTGCTGAGGATGGTGATTTGGCTGATTGAACTGATTAGAATACATATGGAGACTATTATTTGTGGCTACGTTACTGTTGTAAGTTCCATTGCCGTTCATAATACTGCCACTGCCGATACCACCAGTACCTCCGTTGTTGAGGACGCCACCGCCGTTATGTTGATGGGGACGGGGTAGGGTGCTGTTAACGTGGTTTCGGAGGTATGTGTTCGGCGAAGGATTATTCCCACCGTTTTCTTGCACGTCTCCATCAGAAGTAGCTGTAGGAATGTATAGACCTTTCCGCGTTAAATTTCTTTTTAACTCTTCCTTGTAATCTGAAATATAGTAGAGCGTTTAAATTTTAGTGTTTGTGAACTCTTTACATAGTTTGCCCTTTATGATTCTCATGTTCTAATGCTCAAAACCATAATATATCAACTTGCAACAAATTCCAGAATTTTAAACTCCATTCATTTCCTGTTTTTTCTAAGATATCGATCTTCGAAAAGACAGCTTGGCTAGAGAAACAGCAAGGTTGCAGAAAGTATTACTCTTACAACTTTCTCATACGTTTTCTACTTTATTTACAAAAAGAAGCTAGAGAACCTATTGACCCAAATTTGCTTCACGAGGATTTGTTGAATAAGGTAAGGTGAGCATTTTAAGGAAATGGCTATCAATTTCATGCAGTTTAGATGGTTGTAATACTATCATCAAGATCATTTGCCATACTATCTGATAGCCAACTAGAACAAAAGAAACTTCCTGTTGGTGTGATAAGTGTAAATAAAGTTTATATGTATAAAGTTTCCTTATTTACCTGTTGAGAAGCTATTGGCATCTGGAATAATATCAGGGTTGGCATCCGCCTCATTCTTCGATTGTGGAATGGGTCTGTAACCACCAACCATTCTGGAAGAGTTATTGGTCGTTGACGTGTTGTTACCAGTGGCGGATGTGCTGGTGTTGTTCGTGGCACTTGTAATGCCAGCAGAAAGCATCATCGAATTTGGCTTCTCACATTGAGAATTTCCCGATGGACCAGATCCCCGGTGACTAGCTCCGGAAAAACGTGAGCGAAATAGCATCGCCACAAAGATAACGAGTATAGTTCCAATAAATGCTAAGCCAATTCCCATTGCGACAAGGGGGAAGAGTTCGATTTTGCCCTTTCTCGCGCCTGTGTTCCAATTAAAAAAAGGTATAACACATTACATCAGTAAATATCACGCCATAATCATCCTAGTAATAAGCACATACTTACAAGGTTATAGTTACAAAAAGAAATTAGACATGTGTGTGAATATGTTCGTGTGTGGGAAGTGGAAAAGAAAATGAACGAGAGATGGGGAGAGAGCCTTGCTTTCTTTCCTCGTATCATTAATTCGCATTATTATATCGAACCATCATTAACTTTCCAGTGTTCAATGCACTTCACTGCCATATAACCCGGTCTGCAATATACGCAACGCACTCAAAAAACTACCTACAAACACACAGGAGTAATCCAATATGAAAAGAAAACTGCAATGAGCCGTGCACAAAGTGTAGGCTTTCGCACTTTTCCTTGTGACTCCTTCTCCTTTCTCTTGTTGACGTGCAGAAGGTGGGAAAAGCTCATAAACAGTCAATCGACCACGTTTTTATGATATTATTACTGTGCGGACTTGTAGCACGAGTAGCATAGCTTAGTATTCTAACATACCACTTCAAACATCAAATAGGTGAGCAGTAAAGGAGCAGGTGGGAAATAGGCGAGGTGAGAAAATTTTGATCACAGTGTGATCGTGATCAAAGACTTTTGTGAATTGAGTTGAATTGGTGTAAGAATAGTTGGTTCCCAACCTTATTTTCTTTAACAACTCCCAATGTGATTCTTTCTCTACAGCCAATTTTTTCCTAGTCTTCTATTCAATAGAATAGAATAGAATTCCATCAGTGTAGCGTCATGAATGATGTTATCATTATTTTTATACCAAGAGCTTAAACTCATATTGTTATTAGTAAATGACTTGTTATTCTATGGAAATACATTGTTAAACTCCAAATAGAACAGCAGCAATAACGACCGAGCATAGTAAGCTCATCGTTTCAGCACACTGGCCTAAACATCAACATATAATCGAAGAAGAATCAAATTCCGAAACATTCCAAGTGGAAAGCGCCGACGGGTTGTCAAAAAATCAGGGAGGTTTTATGCATTTTATCTCTTTTATTTATGTTTATGAATGCATACAAATTTAGATATTTTTCTTCTATCTTTGTTATGTAGGTATGTTGTTTACAAGACATATTCTTGACTGGTGGGTAAATTGTTTACCCGTACTTTATAAGCTTATATGTTTCTTACTGACCTCAATCTTCAACTCAACCACCCAAGTTTTTTAAAAGGCAATATGTTTAAAAACTTGGTCCTGAAAGTTACTTGTATATAAGTTAATACAAATTGCAGCATGGTACCAGCGTCCATTTTATGATGTATGCGGAAAAACCCTAAAGAAAACAAGAGAGATCACGTCAAGCTTTCTCCTAGTTTTTGTGCCACTTTTCATGCATGTTTTAACAGCTTAGGGCTTTCTTGTCCTAAAATATCTTAAGGGGTGATCTCTTCAGTCGTTGGTGCTTACGCCTCTGTAAAGAGCAATCATTCAAAGTAGAATCTCACAAGTAGAGTTAAGTTGGACATAAAACGTCTGTAGTGAAAGCAAGCTTTGAAGGGTAAAGCAATTTTACGTTGGGGAAGCATTATAATACACAATACTGTTTCCTTTAACTATGGATTCTTCGATGTACATAAAATTCAAAGAAAACAGTCAATGAAAAGAAGAAAGGCTTGACTTGAATCCGTTTAACTGCTTCCAAGAAAAAAATGTGGTAAACAGAAAATGTCTTTCGCTTTAGCTATTTATTTCTCCGAAAAACCATAAGTTGAACCAATTGCCAATATGTCAAATGTTTAAAGCGGTAACAACTATGCCTTATAAAATGTTTTCTGGTTTGTAGTGGACTGTGTATGAACATTTTTTCTCGTTTCTCTTCAAAATGAGCACAGTGTGTATAGCCTTTTGTACATTGAAGTGGACCCTTCAACAAATAAACCAGGTGGGCTGATTTCCGTTGCTTTATGTTCTGTTTGGCTGGTTGATTCGGCTTGTATACTTACGTCCAAGAGTTAAAATTCTCTTTGTTAAAAATCAATTTAGTTCAAGGGAAAGAATTTTGGTAACTAGCTTTTTGCTTTAGACATTACCTATTATGAAGGTATGTTGCTAGACGTTGTCTTGTCCTTGGAAAGTCATAATCAACTACGCATAAGGAGTAAATAGAAAATGAAGTAAGCACAAGTATGCCGAGACTTTCATTTGTCATTGAGACAAGTGGTGAAAAGTAAGATCAATGCTACTTAAGGATTTCTGGCTTGTTGACTCTTAATCTTAAGATCTTGTGTTTTATAGTATACCTAAATACTTACAGTGGAAATGCTTACTTATAAAATCCAATATAAATGACCACAACCATGTGTTTTGAAATTAATGAGGAGAAGAAAGGAAACAAATTCTTCCTTTAAAATCTTATTTATTGGTTACAACACAACTAGAAGTTGTGTAAATAAACCGTAGTAAACTCTTCTAGTTAGATACTCGAAGGATCGACTGTTAAATACTCAAATGCTAAATGCTTAATTCAAAATCTAACTTCGATTTCTAAAAAAATCGTCTCACTGTAATCTTACTGAATTTCCCTTCGCAGTTAGAATATATATAATTTTGGTGACGACTAATTTTGAAAACTTGGAATCTTCATCTAACCGATTAAAAAACTATCGAAAAAACATGTTTAAGAAATTCCTGGTTGGTGATGGAGTAGCAAACCGACGGACGGAATACAGTCCAAAGGTCTATAACCCAATAAATACTCTCTTCGAGTATACAATGACGGAAAGTAAAAAGAAGATCGTTCTTGATTAAAGATCTAGACAACCTTAATTGATTTAACGTGGGGTTCGCTGGATTTCAACAAATATTTGCTTTAAAATTATAGTGATTAACGTTGAAATGCAATTTAGCTTCAGCTCTATAATGTGGGGTGATCATAGGGCTATTGATTGTGGTAGAACTCTTGAAATAAAATACTTTATATAAGGGGCACAGTTCTAAAAAATTTAATCCTTCTAGTGAAACAATTTTTCTCCGATAACATGAAATATTAATACATGAGTCCGTATATTCTTAAATTGTTTTTATTTACGCCCTACGGGCTGTGAAAAATTACAGTGGTTAATGGGAAACTTCAAGTTAGGAAGTAGCAAGTAGAATTTGTTTGTAAGTATGTTTGTTTTGACTATGTATGATATCAAAGGTACAATTTAGATGAAAGAAAATGACAAATAATTAGTCGCACTGGGCAAGTGAAATGAATCAACTTATGGAAATCCCAGCAGTCATCTATTTTCAAGACAGCGTAATACACTAAAGTGCATTTGGCATTGGAAAACAAAAAAAAACTTTCGTTTGTGGTATGGACGATGACGTGTTCTTCCTCCTTTTCTTGCTTTATAATAATGCATTTATGCAACTGCAGCATTTACTCACGATGAAAGCCAACAACGTGAGGGAGCAACTCACACGGGAATTTATCTCTAAAAGTTGCAGCGTTGGGGGGTTGGTGTTGCTTTGTTCGGACTTGGTTGGATGCTCCTGTGCATCAAGTTTCCGAAAATGCACTGAAAGTTTAAAGATCTTCAAAAGTGTCTCTGATCTTCTCTACAACGTTCTTCTTTGAAAAAAGGAAGCCTTCTTGATCTTTAGATCTGAAAGTTTCTCAACAAATTCTTTAGAAAAGCCAATGACTTCTGAAAGATGCTTTCTCTCAAAATGAAAATTATGCAAGTAAATAAATTGATAAAGTTGATGAAGTATGTTTTGGATGTTATGTTGCGTTTCTCGCAATGTCATTATACTTAAAAGTTAGCCGTTGTATTTGGGTACACTATATTAACATTTTCAATTACTCAAAAGTGTAATGCTTTGTATAAAGTTTATAAATTGCGTATATGTATGGACGCTACACACACACGTGGAAAGTGTACGTGCGTATAGTTGTTAAAGACAAAGAAGATCCCCTTTACTGTTGCTTTTGTTAGAATATTTGAGTGCATAAATATTTGTTTTGTTTTGTATACAAAGGGATTATGTAGTAAAGACAGTAGTATACATATATAATGTTCGTTAGATAAACTTACCACATTCGGAAAGTGTGTTTATATATTTTCTTAGTGTGACAGTGACAGTGCACCGTGTACTAAAGGACAACGTGCACGTGCATATCTACAATTTCAATTTAGGTACAATACGCATATTCATTTGGTTGCAATATTTTGAATAACCAACACTAAATTTCCTGCGTCCCAAATTTTAGAATTTATTTTTTACCAACCTACAATACTTTTCATGGTTTTACCTTACTTTTTATGAAAAAATTATCTTATTGTAAGTTATACACTAAAGTAAAGCCATTTATGAAATACATATAACGTCTTTCTTTGTTTTGTCCTACTTTATAGCACGCATATATTTCGATAAAGAAAGAGTACATTCAAGGAGGGTAATAAAATTATAGCTTATATAACTGTGATGTGAAGTGAAAGTGGTAAATATCTTGTATAAGCAAATTATTTCTTCGAAGGTTTAAATCAACATTAATGGCATAATGCGAGCTCTTTATGTACGTCTTTGAAGCTATATGCTTTTGTAAGTGTCATGCGATATTTTCTTAGAAAACAAAAGTAATTTTGGATGGACCTATTATTTATGTCAAGCAAGTCTGAATTTACATGCAATTTCACAAAATTACACCCTATGATGGTACAATAGCCATGTGACATTTCGTATTCTTATAAATAATACAACAACCCTTCAAAAAGATTGTTTAATTTGTGTGTATTGTATTGTATGCTTGATTTTTCCTAAATATAGTTACGATGTAAATGCTAGTAGTCTTCAGAAAAGCAGAAAAAAAGTGATACCGCCCTAGATTCCTAGAAAGAAACCTTGTGAAAAATGTTTAACTATGATCGATTTCTCATTAATTTTTACACGCAAATATAAGACACTAGATGTATGGATTTATATTTCTGTCCATTATCAATTTTCAAGGCCGGTATTTTAAAAGAAACACTGTATGAAGTATTAGCTTCTCCATTCTTCACCTTGCCCTTATTTAATTTAGCAAAACTTTTCAATAAAAGTTTGTGTATCCATTAATATTTTGTATGAAATAACAACTTTGTGTGCAAACTATAATTTCATTTTCCTAAACAAATGCAACGACAAATAAAGCCCTAAATAGAATATTCACAAAGTCCCATTTTACACAGCAACAAGCAAAGAAAAGACACACTTCGACAAGTCGTTTCCCTAAATATTTCATCGAAGCTTTAAGAAAAACCGATATCTTTTCATCGTCATCATTTTCTGGTGGCGCATCCCTCCAACTTTAATAATAACAATAATTTGTCCAGAACAAACTACTAAAAACGCCAGTAAAATAAACTGAGGGGAAGCAGGAGACACGCAAAATCCTAAATTAATCTGAGAAAAATAAAGTAGTAGAGTGAATGAATGAACAAAACTTGGTACACAAAACCTAGAAATCTCACAAAAACAAAGAAAGCATTTCCCCTTCATTTCTCTTTGGGCTTGTGCATCTCGTCTAATTGTATGGACACCAAAAGATTGATAGAGTTATGTTTTGCCTCAAAATAAACCCGTTGTTTTCTTTCTACTTCTTTCTCCTCCCTAATAATATTGATAATGGCTCGTTGCATTATCATTCTTTCCCCCCTGCATTCACATTTGTTCTTTTGTAAGTTCAGTACATGGTGGTATTAGTGCTTATGTAGACATACATACTTTGCAATGAATATATTTTCCCCTTTAATCATAATCACCATTGTAATCAGTATCAAAAATATCATAATCATTCTTCATGCTTTTACAATGAATATGCTTTCTTACTATACATTTTAGTGTATATAGTCATTCATGACCGTGAAAGCCGTAACTCTATTAGACAGTACACTAATAATAATAATACTACCCACAAACAAACATGCCGTTACCCCTTTTGTCTTATAGATATATACTTACATGTCTAGAAAATATGATAGCTTATCAAAGTTATGTTCAATGCATCTTTCTGTCTCGTTTATGACATAAGCCATGTGTATGTATTACATTTTCCCTTTCTGTCGCCGTGAGGGTCTTAAAGGGTGAAATCCTTGGATAGTTTGTGATAAATACGATGATAGGGGAGAATAACGACACCATAACTTGTACATCATCAGGAGCAGTAACAACAGCTCAAGACGAAATAATTTCAACTTAAGTACAAATATATATACTAGATGGTCTTGTAGAGAAAGCAGACAAATAAGCTTCATCTTCCTTTCTTCATCCCTTCCAAATCACGAAACGTATCACAAAGTAATAAGAGAAACAGAAAGGAGTAAAGAACAAAAATAGTTTTTATGAACTGATTGTGTGAGCATTCCAAATCATCGCCAGAACACATTCACTTTTTTCTCTTTACCTTTGCATGTTGAAATAAACCCTGGTAGACGGTTTAAGTTAGATACTCAATGAAGACTTGTTGCAATAAAGAAAACAATTGTTACATTTGAAACTGAACGCCAGATTCAAATTCTTCGCCTTAAATTACCTCTTTGTACATAATTTCATTGTTCTAACTGCTCGTTTTTACGATTCGGGGTTGACTCCATTCAGAAGGGCGGGTCTAAGTCAATTTTAGTACCCCATGTTAAAGCTTGGCACCATAGAATCTCAATGCAAAAACAGAATTGTCAAATTCCTAACCGTTTAGAAGTTAAGGGTAGGGCCCTTAAGACTGAAGTGACCTCTTCATACATGTAAATCGTAAGCTGGGCACCATAGGACCTCATTGTCGAAAACAGAATTTCAAAATTCCTGAAGGTTTGGGAGTTAGAGGGAGGGCCTTAAGGGATTCCTCTGAATATTTAAACCGTTATCTAAGTATACAAGAACTTCATTGCAAAAAGCAGAATTGCAAAATTCGTTACTGTTTAAGAGTTATAACCAATTGTCCCTTAAGGGTAACCTTAAGGGCCCCTTCTTAATATGTCATTTGTAACCTGAGGACTCAAGGACCTCATTGCAAAAAACAGAATTTCAAAATTCGTTACCGTTTAGGAGTTATAGCTAAAGGGCCCTTGACCCTGACCCCGAGGTCACAA
>JAQFXM010006546.1:0-13086 GCA_034693345.1 Entomobrya multifasciata | reverse complement strand
CCTATAGGGCTCGATTCCAAAAAACAGAATTCAAAAATTCCCAGCCGTTTCCGAGATATCGGGGCGACGGACGGACGAACGGCCGGCCGGATGGACGGACGGGATACAGTCAACCACACCAAAACCAATAGATACTCTAATCGAGTATCTAATAAAAGGAGATAAGGACAAAGAAATAACCTCACGAGTATAAAGCATTATGAACGCTCTTTATAAACTATCCCAACAGGAGACGTTTTATTTGAAATGGTTCTGAGCTAAAAGCTTATCCTGTGAGCTTTTAGATCAATAAAATGAAGTGAACTGGAAAATACAATGCAGTGTTGTGACAAAATGGATAAAAACGTGTTCGTAAAGCATATATAAATGTGAAAACAACTCAGAATTCCAAAAGTAGTGGCGTTGATAGGATATTGCTACATAAATTGAGTGGCAAAATCAAATTTTTGTAGTAAAAACATCAGTTACTTTTGTTGGAATGGAACATATTCAGCAACAAGTGTTCGGACACTATCAACACTTAATTGAAAGAATGCAATTCAATGAATATTTGCTCTTCTCAAAAATTCTGCCACGACTTTCTTTCCTTCTAGTGTCTGTAAGAAAAGCAATTAATTAAAAATTGTCTACGTTGTCTGATCTCACATTTGAAGCATGCAGTACTCACTAAATTAAGTCAACTTTACTTTCTATCTAATTGTCTTCGTAGAAATATTGAACTCATGGACTTTAGCAAACAATTCACCTCTTTATGTACTTCTTAACTTCTATTTTCCCAACGTATACTTTTGTCATGACTATTCTGTCCCTAATTTGTTGAAGTGCTAAAATATGTAGTTTTCTACTTACAATACTTTCAAGAAAATTAGTTTAATATGATATATTTTTTTTAAAGCATTGGTTCGCAATCTAATGATTAGGAACTAAATTGTTTTTGAAGACTATGGACGAATTTTTAAATTCATAAAGATCAAACATGCATTAAATAAACACAAACTTAGTTGTTATATTTTAACTCACCAAATTCCATTCGCCATTACTGTGTACCCCAACAACGCTAAACATTTTTTTAAACTTCCTGAATCTATATCTATAAGATGGCATATGATACGGTATATCGAGCAGTTTGTAACTTTCTCAGATTGTTTACTTGACTTTGCCTAGACATCAAGACAACTCTAACACTTTTACTATATTAAATTCACCAGTTTGTGGTTTTCTGTTGACTACTTTTTCCAAACTTTGGAAAACAGTGAATTCAAATAAACCTGGTTGCATTTTATGGCTGTGTCAACAACTTTCTTGGTTTTCTACAACAAAATTTCAAACCTCCTCATGAAATCTACTGCTTCAAGTCTCCGTTATGTATCTAAAGCTTAGATTGCTGTGCGTTTTTGCTTACCACACAGCCTACGTCCTCTTTGCATGTATACTAGTGTATTTTAGCATGCACGTTTTAAAATCTTCAGACATTTATTTTTCTTTAATACGTTAGGTGAATTTAATTTGTAACATTTAATTAAAAAATTCATTTTTCTTCGGTGGTGTATAAATACACTCTTTTAGAATACTTTTTTTTATTTGAAACGAGCAGCAAGTAACGGATAACAGCTTACTCTTTTTGCTAGAATTAGTACAAGCGATCATTGAAATAAATTATCTGTCAAAGAGGACACATTCCATATTGCCCCCAGAATATTTTTTCGAGTATGAACTAAAGATCATGTATTGTATAACTAGAGTATTTTTCATGATTTAAAAAAATATGCATCATTCTACTGAGGCAGAAAACTATATCTAAATGAGAAAGGTTCTTTGGTAGTTTTTAATGCACATTTATTATACTGCAGCTTTCATCTTTCATTTTCCTGTTCATTGCCTGTTCTGTGCATCATTCCTCATCAGATAATTTCAATGAAGTCCACTTGTCAATTATAGTATTGTCTTTGTTCGAGTAGCTAGACACAAAGTCCATCGAGTCAGATAAAGTTCATATGGTTTTATTTTACAGATGTATAAAATTACGAAATCGTTACATATACTTTGGCACGTGCTCTAGTGTGGCGTTAATTCTCTACAAATTGTAGTATGTATTGACTTGCTGTGGATTCATGGAGTTCTTACCTGTCCTCATTCTTGATGTCAATAAGCCCATATGGCCCAGCCCTTTAAAATATACGACGATAAAAAAAACAAGCATACAATTATAACACAAATGAATGGTTATGAAAACAAACAAGGATAACAAGTATTCCATTGTTTTTCAAAAGGTTCACGTAGGGAACATTTCGCAACAAAAAATTACAAATAGGGACTGATTAGTTTGCGATGTGTTAATTCGTGAGGATTAATAAGTAATGAATAATAAAAATGATTGCATATTTTTTAAATATACTGTTACCTTGTTATGTTTGATTAAAATCCAATATATTTAATGAAAAGCTTTACACTATTTTAGACAAGTTATAAAAGACATTTGTAAATTTACAAGAATATTAGTTTTTAACCATTTTTTGGCACCACTTGTTATAATAATAACAAACATAAGACTTCATTTTCTTTATGTGACTTGATGAATGAAAGTCATAGTTTTGAACAAACTATAATAAATGTTAAACCTACAGTTATGAAAGTAACCTGTAATATTTTACAATTATATTTTAAACGATAACATTCCAACGATGTTTTTACGAATGGTGTCATCAAATAGTTAATCAATTCTTAGTAATAAAACTTGTATAGATACAATATTATACTCCAACTCTTATGGAAAGAATTTATTGTGTATAACTATGTTTTCTCGTTAAAAAGCGAAACCAGGATATTTAGCATAAATATAAATCATCTTGTTATGACATTTCTACACAACAGTCTTATTAAATACATATGATTTATGAACATATGATTGGCCCCCTTATAATAATAAGAAATGTTGTAATGACGTTATTTAAATATGATTATTAGCTTAGGTACATAAAGTTTTGCAACCCACTACATTTCCTTGCATTGTAAAGCATTCAACAAAAAGTACTTTAATTATTTTATAGGAATGGTTGCTTATGATCCAACTTTGACACGATTGTGTCTCAAACGAAATAACAAGCACTTAGCTCATGCTTTTCTAGTCTAATGTTATACGTTATAAGTTTCACTGCTTGCACACCAACAGAGTACTCATCCAATATATGGTTGGAAAACTACACAATGAATGTGTAGCATATTCATGTAACTAAATAGTTAAAGGATCTTATTGAATGCTTACCAGCTCCGTTTGTGAAATAAAATTTTATTTTTCCAGACACTACTTGCTTTCAATATCTGGAAGCTTTCACTTTTCTGCTAAAAATACACAAGTATTTCGCTGACTCTCTCACTTTTTCTAACTCGATCTCCCAACTAACTCTATATTTTACGAGCCCTCAACATATAAACTTGTCATTCCAGCAGCTCCATATTCAGTTGTGCTTCGTCTTCGATCGGATTCAGATGAAAACACCCAACAGAATATATTTCAGTTCTTCAGGAATACATTTTATCAGGGAACGAGGTACTTGCCTAACCAAAATGGATCACGTTTTTTCTAGTACTGCTGTTAACTGTAACGTCTTCGACGAATACAACTGTACGTCAAATTTCACAAATATTGAGACAATATCATTCAACCTAATATCAAGACAAAAACTGTATCCAATTCCAACCGCTTGGATTGTTGCGCTTTTTATTGCCTACTTTGCAATTTTTATAACAGCAATTATTGGTAACGGGCTAGTGTTATATTTGGTTTTGGTATGTGTTACACGTGACTAATATTTCTTATTCGTTTTCTTATAATATTTCATATTTGGCCTTTGCAATACATATTTTTGCACCTTAAAATTCTGAATAGACATCAAAAAGTATGCGGAGTGTCACCAACACATTCATATGTAACTTGGCTGTGGCTGATATCATCATAGCAGTAGTAACTGTTCCCTTACATTTTCAAGCGGCTTTGTTTCAAAGATGGTATGCCCCAAACTTTCTTTGTCCTATTTGCCCATTTACTCAGGTATGTCTTATATTCTAAGTAAAAATACTATATTCATCTAAATATTGTGTTTGTGAATATTTAATAATCACGGGTATATTTTTTACAGGAACTTTCCGTTCTGGTTAGCGTTTTTACGTTGGCTGCCATTGCGCTACAGAGATATGGAGCTGTGCTCTATCCACTACAGATTAACATTTCAAAATGGACACCATGCATTGTCGTTGTAATAATCTGGATAACATCAATTGGTATTGCCACACCAACCTTAATGGATTTCAGGTATTTTTTGGAATAAAACGTTACTAACCTTTAGCCGTAATTTCAATTTTAAGCTTATGTTTGATTGTGTTTGTAGCGTGGAAACATACTATAATGACGACAACAGTGAAATAATTCCATTCTGTCAAAGCAAATATCTATCGGACTCATTCAAGTGGTATTACTATCAGTGTTTAGTGCTTTCGCAATATATAGCACCTCTCTCAATCATAAGTTTTGCATACTACAAGACCAAAATTCATCTTTGGGGTGCAGTTACACCTGGAATCAATGTAGGAAATCGGGAGGCCACGATTATAAACAAGAAAAAGAAAGTGACTAAAATGATGGTGGTAGTGTTTGTTGTGTTTGCTGCTTGCTGGTTGCCGTATCAGACATATAATATTGTTCAGGTTCATTTCCCAAAAATCAACAATTTTTACTACATAAACATTATTTGGTTATGGATTCATTGGTTGGCAATGAGTAACTCTTGTGTGAACCCGTTTATTTACGCAATTCTTTCGGAAAAGTTTCAAGATGAGTTTAAAGGACGATGGAGACATCGACGAGGAAATGATTCGGAGGAACCAACTAATAATGCAGAAAATATTGCTATGGCAGTGCAAAATGTTGAGATCCTAGAACCACCAAATGATAACTGTGTGATCTGCCCACAAGGTGTACCTGCACAGGTACCGGAGCCAAACGAGGATAACTAAGGCTGAAACTTGTAGTTCAGCTGTGATCTGTTTTTACTGGAGAGTTTCAATGGCTGGAAAATAAAATGATGAAACTAGTGAAGGTATGATTAACTCTAAATTAATTAACTAATGGCTGTGTATTTGATATATGTGTATGCTTTGAATGATTTGTATACATGTATAATTGCTTGCTTTTGTATTTTTTTTGTTTGTAAGTTGAACGTAAAACGTTATAAACTAAGTTAGACTCATACATTTTTTAATTACGAAAGCACAAACTATGAAGTGTATTTTCTTAGAATTATCAAATTGATAATTATTTGTTTTGATTTCTGGACTCACTTTGTAAATAAACTAATAGAGAATTTATGTATTTATTGATTTTTACTATGTATGATGTTTTGACGTTCAAATTTCTGGAAACTTTTGGGTAGCTTCAAGGATAATGCAGCATTAATTGAATATTTGTGATAGAAACGTTTACATACAAAATTCTAGAACTAGCTATATTAAAACATGTTTATTTGATTGCGCAAACAAACACTTGAGATACTTTCTCTTAAATGGCGTATATTGACTCAGACTTTCTCAGACTGGTTTTCACTTAAAGACTACCCATTTGCAGATTTTACATGCACCAAACGTTCCAAAAGTGATGCATCATACGTCAAAAAACTTTCATGTCAAACTGAGTTGGTCATCCTATAAAACCTTTTTGTACATACTTGGTAGAAACATCATTTACTCTCGCAAAAACGTTTCTTCTGAAATACGTTACGAAACTGTTGCTACTTTATATTGGAAGAAGTCATAAGAGTACGAAAATATAAATCATGCTGCAATATCAAGAATTGTAATATAATACCAAGTTATTGTTGCTCAAAGGCCATCATGCTATGAAAAAGTATGCTTTTTAGCTTTAATTAACCAAAAGGCAACGAAAAATAACATCCTGTTAACGAAATGTCGGATGTTTTCTAAGTGGTTCGAAAAAAGACACACGATTACGTCCAAATATAAGTCATTCCAAATAACACATGACAACGCTGCATTCCGAGTTTATAATTAGGAAAATTACATATCGAAATGTCAACTGAAATACCAATATGTGAATTTTTCTTTGTGCCCAAGAACATAGCGTTTCCCCGAATGTTTTTGAAAATATCTTTTACAGCAGTCAGTAAAATAAATACATATAATAATAGTCATTACTTGTCTGTTGACAAAAAACCAAACGCATGCTTCAATCAAAAACAAAAGTGCCAACAACAATAATTTGATACTAGGATAATCTATTGGTAACATCGTCATTTTGTAGCCAAATTCAATGACATTTATTAGCTTTAAAAACATCCTACCAGTTTGCATATATTGGTACATCAGGACCAACTTTTTAAATCTTAACATGTATCTTCAAAAGGCACTTACGCATCTGGAAAACTTTTCTAAGTGAAAACTGCTTCTTTGCCAAACCAACAAACACGTTAGACATAGCAATGTAAAAATTTATTTTCAGACAAATCTTGAAGAAATAAGCATGCTCGTGTAAGTTCACTTAAAGGAAGAAAAGAATGTGTCTGCCATTTGATAATTGTATGTAGAGTCTGACTGCTATTTTGGACTGTTAACTGTAGTGATTTATCGTAACATCAATATCTTTTAAATGTGTTTTTTTGACAAAACTTGAATAATAAAAATCAAGTACAATTTAATTTAGCTGATTTCCATTATCGTTTGTTCACTAAAATTTCTAGAATAAAATATCAGAATCATGTTTTCTAGTAAAAATAGTGAAAATAAATCATAAATCAGACCAAATAATTGTTACTCAATCAGAATTGATCATAATACTTACGTCAGTAATATTAAGCTACAGTTATAACTTGATTTACATCAAAGGCCAAAGGTTTCCACGTGTAGTTTCCAAATATTTCATTTAGTAATACAGAACTATTACTATTCCAGGAAAACTTGTACAATAGATTGCTGATGAGGTATCGTTTAAAAAAATTTGCTCACATCAAAAGTGATACTGATAGAATGACTTTTGTTTGAAAGTTTGCGAAAATAATGATGGCTTGTTAAGCAAGAATGTCTATGGACAACAAAAATATTTATGTACAAATTTCAATCTCATCAGCTGTATGTTCCTGATATTTTACATCTACACGTTTTCTAAAAAGAAATTGCTTGTAAGGGTTGCAGATTTTTGATGTTGACACAAATAAATTGAAGACGAAACATGTAAAACTAATTTAAATATTGTGAAGCACTTCCTGTGAAACCTCTATCGTCAAACGAAAAGTGCGCATACATAAATATTGTTGTCACTTCTTACATGACTTACTTATCTTGACAATACATCTATATTTTTCTATACATTTGGTAAAAAAATTGATAAACGTTACACAAGTAATATGAAAATTACATTTTGAACAAACAACTTAATCATACGTGCACACATTTGAATCTGTCATGAGGCAGGTTTAGTTATACGACTGTTTAATTATGTATATTATATAACTCTATTCTAGTTTGCTTTGCCCGCAGATATTAGTATACATACCGATGCAACTTCAGACATTCAAAGTGTTATGATGATTCAAGTTTACGAAAGCATCTGCATTCTCGTTATTTACGTCTATTTGTGAAGACACAAAGCTTCGAATTCGTCTGGAAAGTTGTTATTGATGAAGACTATGTGAAAGGATGATAGATTTTAATATATTTCCAGTGTTTTGTTAGGATTCCTTTTCAAGCTTACTTGGTAAGACTTTTAACAGCGTTATTATTAAACAAGGTTTTTCTTGTTAATAATGTTTTTTTATCAAGTCAAGATATCTTTTTGTCTTTATAGATTCTTAATATTCAAGCCACGTCTTTTTCTGTCATCAAAAAGATTATGGAACGTATTTGATTTCTTTATTATTATTTTTGGCTTTGGTAGATATTCACATAGGGTTATTTCAATGAAAGCGTTCTTGCATTAGCATTTTCTTAGTTATTAAAAAGTATTATTTATTATTAATAAATCCCTCTTATGGAAAATTGAATTGAAGTGTTATAACAAATGTTTATATAGTAAAATTGTTAAAACATGTTGGTAGGGTTTTAAAATCTCATCAAACCATGCTTCAAGATTGAACTTTTTGACTTTTTTCAAATATCGTTTACGTAAATTTCTCTCGTGTACTTTTCTTACCTAACTACTACGTATTGTATTACAATCGAAGTACTTTGATTGTGGTAATTATTCTGTCTTTGCATTCTGTTGACTGTTTTTACACAGATGTTCTGCAAAGAAATGTAATTAAACAAAGGACTTCGACAAAATGAGGGACTTAGTTTTGTTTGTATGGCTTAAAAATAATAACTATTTACAGCATGATTTGTCTCTATTTCTGTCTCAACGGTATTTTATATAATTAAAATAATAATATATTCATTAAAAATATGTGAGCTACGACATGTAAAACATCGGTTCTGGTTCGTTATTATAATTCTCTAGATTGAACGTAATGCTTTATCTACAAAAAAGGTAACCTTTCAATTATTCCTTTGTTAATATCATTATTTACGTCATTTTTCCAACGTCTTCTCAAAATTATACAACAATCTTTTGTGTATATTTGATTGCTCAAATCTGCTTTACCTAGGACTTTGTGGAACAGCCGGAATCTCTGAATGCATATAGATGTCATTCAAAAATTTAATTAGGTCGATTGCTTTCTTCATACGTCTGAAATTACCTTGAAGTTAAAAGCTCAGAACACAAGTAATACTTTTAAAAAAGTTTTAGATGGTGAAATTATATTTACATCTGGAACGTTTATCTTCAATTCCATTTCAGTTATACTTGTTAAAATAAAAAGATACTCGACGTTAGAAGACTATTTCGATATTTTGTCCTGAAATTGGCTGGTATAATATATCTTTTTTCGTCTTTGATTGCAATAAAACATTGGTTTCTACACACGCGCTTTTGCCAAATTTCATTTACACTTTAATTTTGCTCATAAATGTATTAAATTTTTGTCCATAGTAAAATAAATGTAAAAATCTAAATTCTAGTCACAAGTACATGAAGCAAAAACTACATCTTTCAAAGTTCGTTAAACAGAAAGTTATATTCTTTGAGAACAGTATTAGTGGCTAGTACAAATTGCAAAAAAATGTCTCAAATTTTAATACAACGTATTTATATTCAATTCACTCATAATTCTTCTGTTTGATTGCTCTGAAGTTGTATTTAATCAGGTTTGGTTATGAATGTAATATAATATCAACAGAGATAGAAAATATATATTACAGTGAGCTTTGTTTCTCTTTATACATTTATACTTTCCTTGAAACAAAACAAATTACTGCCGTCACTATTTCAAGATACTTTATTGCATTTTATTTGGATACAATTTGAGTTTGAATAACACACAATGTAAGTATATCAACTTTATTCAATGTGATATTAGGGAAAATACCCAAGATACGTGCGAGCCAAAAGAAAGGGAATATTGGCTTTTTCATTATTAGTTTAAGAGATTGCATTTGTGGTAACCTGAGCATTGCAAAATAACAAAAGCCGCTTAACATAGAGATATAATTTTGTTCCTAATTTGTCACTTTTATTCAACGTCAGTGACTTTTTTGTTGCATCATAATAACTTACAGAAACAGTGACTTCAATTTTAGTATTTTATATTGCAAATTGAGTATCTTTGCCATTAAGTAAGCGTGATGTATTTATTTCCTCGTTCTAAATCTTTGTTGTTTCCTCAATGGCAAAAGCTTCACTTTGAACAAGTTCATTCACGGGAAATCTTAATGAATATTAGGAAGAAGCGTTTTTTAATAATGAAAAGAAAGTGACGAGATTGTTACAATCGTACTGTTACCAACATATTTATTTGTAACTTGGCTGGGCGGATATGGCCATAGTAGGTTTTACTGCACCCTTTCACATTTTCAAGCAGTTTTTTTAAAAGATGGAATGACCAATAATATGATGGATTAAACTTGCAATCAAAAATACTATTCAGGTTAAATAATGTTTTTTTACCAGGAGCTATCCGTTCTTGTGTTTATTATTACTTACTTAAGACTGGAATACAAATGTTACGCGTTAAATTGTTGCTAAGAATATAATATTTATTCCCCATGTAAATGCCCATGATTTATGCCTTCATTCAAATGGAAATAACATCAAGAATCCTGTCACTATCGAATCCTATCGAAGTCTCATACGCTTCACACTAAGTCATTTCATCGAATTGATTGGATTTGCAAAAAAAAGATAAGTGAAGGTTGTTGTAAACCTCTTTTTTCATAATAAACTATTTCTATTTCGGTTGAGTCCGAAACCCCTTTATGTTATGGTAATTTCATATCAAGTTTTCCAATGCCTAATCTGTTAGCCCTTAGATTTCTCAGGTCTCCTTAATAATACAACGGTTATTCATAATTTTGTTTTTCCTATACAACACTTGTAGGAACTTGAACACATTTCAGTCAATATTTTTGGAAGTTTATTTTTTAGCATATGTAAGCGATAATAATCAATCATTGAAAACGTAAGGTATAAAAGTTTACACGTGTGCAAAGTAAAAACCCATCTATACATTAACAAGCAATCAACGTTTGATAGATAAGGGCTACCCCTTTCCAACCAAAGAAAAAAGCAAATAAAAGATCGACTAATTATTTTTAATTCCTATCAATGTATTCCTACATCTTAACGTTGAAAACAATGCTTCAAGTCTATCTCAATAAACGGCTGCGATCCAGCAAAATATTTAGAACGACTTAAACCAATTCGAATGAATTACCTAAAATAACTTAAAGATATATGGGTCAACAGTTCATGGATGTGGTGTCGTATACAAGGTACATATATATTGACCTTACTAGATAAAAACTTTCTCGGCTCAAACACTGGATGGGTAGTCAGCACTATCAAAATTAATACTGGAGAAAAGAATTTTTTTAAATTTTTTAATTACTTTAAAACAATTAACACGTACCTGAAATATTCTTTTACTTTCAAAACAGAAATTGTTGCGTATAAAGATGTTTTTTGAGGTGAAATTGTAGTAGCGTTTAATAAGCTTCATAGTTTTGAGCTATCAGTCCAGACAACAACTTCGTGAAGTTGGGTCTTCTGACCCTAGAATAATATGTATACAATGTGGCTAAAACCCATCACTTGTTCACACAAACTTATTAAACAATAAATTTATATTTACTGTGTTCACTAAGAATACATAATCGTCCACTGTTTTCATGCTCCAATATAAGAACGTTTTGACCCATTAATGGTATGAAATTTGGCAATCAGATCAGTAAGTTTGAAGAGCAGAACATTGTTGACTTTCTGTTCTCTGGGTCAAACAAAAATGCCGAATATCGCTCAAATTGACTTCATACATGTATTCCCAAACGGTTTTGCACTTGACTTCACACATGAACACAATTTACCATGACCCAAATGTTCTGAAATCACTACTTTTTGATAATTCTTTATATAATAGTAATTTTCTGGTTGAGCTATTTCCCATTAAGGAGTTTGGATTGTATTTTATGTAAGTTATGGGCACTATGAGCTATTTGACCGGTTACTTTGCTTGTGGTACCTTAAGTTTTTGTCTTTGGGCATGTGTACACATTACTAAATTTGATTTTAAAGAACACAATTAAAAAATAACTAAATTATTAAGCACTTACGATACTAATTAAAGTAGTTTCTCTTTTAAATCTGGACATAGGTCATTCGAAATACTTATAAATTTGGGCTGCATTGTATTCAGACAAAAGAAGGGTTTGCATCAATGTTTTTGTTCACAATGTCGTATAAATTTCACATAATTTTTCTAGCAAATTATTGCTTAGCCAACTCTTTAGAATTATTCCAATATTTACCCAAGCTGCCTATGAATATAAATTCTGACTGCATAATAAATATTGTGTTCACTACTAATCGTCAACCTCAAAATTTACTTTCAAAGAGATTTACCACACAATACTACACCTACACATATTTCCACGCCAACCAATTTCAGCTTACTGTTAACAAAGATACCTTAACCAGGAATGGGCTCACATTAAAACAAGGCTACTTCCGATTCACAATAACCCAAAAAAGTAATGCCCAATGTTTAATATTTAATTTGCTCACAACAAGCTTTGCCGAAACAGCTTCAGTAATTCATAACAGTGGATTTTCAACCTCAGACAACGTTATATTTAGTATAAATCTTGATTTGAATTACGGAGCACGAGAAATATTATACTCATTTTCCAATTTAGTATTCTTGTCTAAAGTACAACCATTCCATGCCTCACTGATATTTTATATGGACAACAGCAAAGATGCTTACGTGTACTGTTACTTTTGCTCAAACAAGAATACTTTTCATAAATATCCAAATAATCTGGACTATAAGAGCCTTTTAAACATACATAGCACACTTAACGGTCAAGGATATGGTTTGCACATTCGCCCACAATTTCCACTTGGAATACCTGGAATTGTTGCATTCGAAGATTCAACAATATGCTTTAAAATATGTACTGGAGGTAACTGCAACCTGAAAGAAATTGTCAGGGCCACGCGTCTCTGCCGAGCACCTGAATTGCTACAATATTCTTTAGCTCAACATATGCTAAACGTTACTATAGTAGTGAACATAATGGACTTTCCTCACGCCGAATGGCGTACAGCAGACTGGTTTGTGCAAATTGTCATGTTTGAAACAATACGTGGAGAAGTGCCATTAAAGGTGGTAAACGAACGAAGCGAACTATACATGGCACACTTTGACCAGCTTTGGAAGATAATAGTTTGTGTGAATGTCGATGACGTATCCGTTTTTGACTTTAGCATGCTCAGTGCAATGGCACCAACAGTTTGGTTGGCTCTTATAGCAACACTGCTATTATACGCTTTAGTTTGTCAGCACTTGATTAAAGGTCTTGACATTGTGTGGCCACTGTTTGGAGTCTCGTGTAATTACAATCATCCACGCGGTTTCCTTGGAATATTGTTGTTGTCAATGGTTTGTCTTTCAAATACATATCAAGGTGGCATCTCATCAGAAAGCT
>JAQFXM010006545.1:0-13086 GCA_034693345.1 Entomobrya multifasciata | reverse complement strand
TCCCGAGTGGCTATACTTTCTAAAAAATCTGCAGAAAAATCCCGAGTGAGCATGAAGTTCAGAACAGGTTTAAAAAAACCCGAGTGAGCCCTCAAAAACCCGGCGCCACCGGCGCTGCGTCACGTAAGAAATATCACGTACGCTGTGTAGTATAAAGAATTGGCATGTTTCGCAGCACTCTACTCTACTCGATTCTAATTGAAAGTTAGCTGCATGCCGCATAAGTATTTATTATATTTGTTGTGTAAAGTAAATGAAATGAATATGACAATTTAAGCATTTTACTTTGCTAGTAATTCCAAAAACAACTTGCATTACTTCTGTTACATAACTCACAACAATTCTCAAGAAGAATCACAGTAAATCACTATCGCAATTTACATCTTTATCCTCCTCATATTTCATTTCCGTTCTCACACAAGAACCATAACAAACTTCCTTTTTATATCAAGCCAAAAGGCATTAATCAAATAAATAGCCCATTTTACATTTTGTATCAGTAGCTTTAACAAAAAAATAAACTACATAAAATAATGATACATATTTATACTCAAATTAATGACATGCCACTATTTCGCTTGTCTCCCAGTGCTTCCCTTTGACTTTGAGATGATCTCTAATGATATAATGTACACTGTTTCTCTTTTCTGTCTGACTGTATGAATATTTCAAAGTACACGGTACTATAGTAATTGGTTTACGAAATAACATGTTATGTCGTTATGTTCATTTCGTTTTAAACCTCATCGAAAACCTTTGGACAACTTTTGACTAAATTTGGCATGTGAATTCACCACATTATTCATCGTGACATAATATCTGGCTTTTTGATGGATTTTATGTATCACGGTTTATATTCTACTTGGAATCTACATTTTTGTGGTAAATTTTTTTCTTATACCATTCCATAACAAAAAAATGTCATAATTTTATTCAACTTCAAATCAGGTTTCTTAAAATCAAATTCTTCTAGTAATCTCCATCTCGTCTAATACATAATATAGTCACCGTCACCAGTCACCCTTGGCCGTCCTTCGCACGATGCTTGCAACTTACTATCACAGGACAGGGCGTTAACAGGTTTATTAGGCAGCTAACTTTATTAGATTACGTAAAAATAACAATTATGTGTGCGATAGAAGGATCTAGTCTATCGCATTGTTGGATTTTAAAAAAAACTTGTTATCGTAATCCTCCTGAGTTATGGAGATATTTCTGGTACCGGAGATTCATATGTATATGAATATACCAAGATAATAGTATCTATACAGGTATACCCTGTTTTAATGGGAATTTGTATTAGCTCACATCTTTTTTTCTTTTCTTTTTGTAACAATGGCATAGAATAAAATAACTTGACTTACTCACGCTTACAAAATACCATATTAGTGCCATCAGGTAAAAATATGATGTTTGTTTGTGCTTTTTTGTGGAGCCACATGTATCAGGTACGTTGTTGCATAATCATAAAAAGTCGCTCGTAGCTCGTGGTGCCGATGACAAGGAAAAGCTATATCAAGATAATCGTTAGAAGAGAGCATAAAGTAACTTTTTAATTCAAGAAGCAATGGTGAATGGTAGCAAAAAACATGGAACAATAAGTGGTATGCTATAATGCATAATATGCATGTACTTGCGTTTGAGTATAGACAGATGGCAAATGTGCAATATACAATTTAATGCACTCATTCCTTAAGTTTCTCCTTTGTTTCTCAGTTATAATATGAAGAGAGGCATATGCAATTTTTTCACACATGTTATCTTATTACTGTACAGAGCTAACCGTATAATTGTAGAATAGTTAACAATCTTATTAGAGGTAGATGTCGACCAGTAAGAACAGATGCAAAATGCAAACAAAAAACATGGAGGGTAAATGAAAGACAAGAAAAACAACAAACAAGAGTATTGTTTTACAACAAAGACGGAGAACAGTGCAAAACAGTAAGAATGGCAGAAATATGAACATTTTCAACCGACGCTTTTCATTGAAACATGGTGGCCAGTATAGAAAATACAGGGTTAATTCAGTATTATCAACGTGGGTTTGAGACTGTTAATTGAATTATAAAATTTGTTGTTGCCATTTTATACTTAATTGTAGAAGACATTCCAAGCAACAGTAATTAAGTCTTTTTGACCCGTCTTTCTGTAATTTACAAAATCTGTGGTGCCCTTGAGATATTTATTCAATCTTTCGAGCACACTTGATTTGTGGGTGCATTAAAATCGCATGACATGACAATTTTGTGTGGATATTATTAAATTATATACCTGTTGCGGTTTCTGTGTTATTATGTTATTAAAAACATGTACTTGATTTAGAATATTTGCACAGACATATATACAAGATAACAAGTGTATTAGTTTCAATATATAAAATAATTTGAGAATAAATTCACAGAAATAATTCATTATTCTAGAGTTTGTGGCTTTGTCAGTTCCCATCAAATCAAATTTCATGGTGATCATCACTGCAAAATACATTGCATTGATGTTTTTTTGTATTCGTGGTACCGAAAATAAAAACGTACAACACATTCGTAATTTGATATTATGTGGTCGTTGAGTGTAGAAAACAAAGTGTAAAATATTAAGTTTCAAAAGTCATCCATATATTCCTCTGTTCTGAGTGACATAAACAGATCACCCCATTTTTTCAAGAAAGCACAAAATACTATATAGCATCGACATCATTGTTGAGTGAAACACAAGAGAAGAAATATTAAAGCCCTTCAAAAGCTCAGCATAACTTTGCTTCCTTGTCTTTGCATTGCACATGTATTGACATTGTCAGTGTAATCCAATATTGTTCCCATATAATCCGATCTGCTTGTTTGGGGTTTTCGTTTTTTCTCTCTGTCTTCGCATGTCACTGTAAGAATACTTACCAAAGCGAAATAACAATCATTATGGCTGATACTCCAACAAACAAGTTTGCAATCTCGCATGAAGAGAATGCAGCACACACTTTGGTGATCGAAGTAAATGCCTCGTCAATTTGTGAAAATGAGGTAAAAAAGCAGGGAAATAATTGCGAAGAGAGTCGTAATGAGAGCAGTGGTGATAATAATGGTGCAGGTGGTAGCATAACTCCATGTTCTTCTGCGTCTTTGGCTGATGTGGAAGACCAAGAGAACGTCTTGGCAGAAATAGAAGAGGACTCGAAAAGTTGCAACGGTTCTGATAAGGATAGTGGCGTTGGGAAAAGTAGCTCCAGTGAAACTACTTCCGGTAGAAATAGTAGTAATAGCAGTAGTGGTGGTGGTGAAATTGCCTCCAAAACTGTCACTCTTAGCACCACCACCTCAGGTGGAAGTGGCAACACTGCCAACAATAAATTTTCTCGCTCAGCTTCAGCGGTTGATCTTGACACAAGTTCTAGTTTCCTCTGGGGCGCGTCTCTATTTTATCATACGGGTGTACCCGCACCTAAAGTTAAAGAGCGTCATTTTATTACTTCACCTTCATCACCTTCAACACCAAGTACAGACACACTACCACCATCAAAATCATCTTCTTCTATCTCTCTTTTCAAGAAAAGTAGCAAACTTTTCCGGTCTACTTTATCTTTAAGAGGATTATCCGAGGAAAGTATGGATAACCACCGCAGCAGTAATAATCATCAAAATAAAAGCCCCTGGCGCTTTGGTGGCAGCAGCAGTAAAAAATTTAATACCCTACCAATAAAAATGAAATCTCCATTTGTTGTGGACTCCTCTAGCCCAGTAAGTCCAGCTGGAAGTTCGGCTGTGACCACACCAGACAGTGGATTTTTATCGGGAACTGGAGGACTGGAACACAGCGAAGAAAGCAGAAAATTTTATTCCCAGCAAATTTCTCCCCTACGAAGAAGACATGCAAATTGTACTAATAGCAGCTCGGCACTTGACTCAACACCCACAACCACAACGGTTGGTGGAGGTGGAATGATGGGAAATTTACGGGGTCGCATAAAAAATAATTCTAATTCCTTTCGTCTGTTCAAAAAAGAAAGACCAAGCATTCCAGATTTTGGAGAAAATCCGTCCACAAATTCGCTTCTCAGATCACCCCGAAAACAAAGGATTTGTGAAGAAAAGGTAATAGAACAACCACAACAGACAAATGCAAGTGAAGAAACTGAAAAATCTTCACAGTCCTCTTCAGGCTTGAAATCTGCCAAGAAAGCACTTAGGAACTCATTCAAAGCAGCAAGAAACTTGCTTCCAGGCTCATTATCGAAAATAGGCCCTGCATCATCCTCGTCAACAGGAAAAACAGGTTTAAAAAGTTGTACAAGCAAAGAAAAGTTAAGTAGCGGTCCATTTGGTGATGGCAATGTCTCTGCCCCGAACACCCCAGCAGCGATTAAAAAGTCGAGATTGGAAAGAGCCCGGAAAAAATTTTCTTCCACACTTTCTTTGCACACGGGAGGGAGCAGTAGCAGCAGTGGAAAGAGTACCGATGGCAGTTGTTATGCAAGTGGTGGTGGCGGAGGGAGGTCAAAGTCTACTTCCACTTTGGTTATCTCAGATTCTGAAGCATGCTCCCGGGTTCCCGACGGAGCTGTTTCTTATTCACGGCAACATGTCATATCCATCGAAGATAATTTGGATTTGACGTTGGCTGTTGTGGAACCAGCAGATCACGAAGTTCAGCAGCAGTTGTCCAAACGCAAAGGTACAACACCATCATCATCTTCCGGAAGTAAATCCCCTTTTCGCTTTATTAGCAGGTCGAAAAGTAATAAAGAGAAGAAATCAGACCCCGTTACCACCACCACCAACCCTGCCAACGATTCGCAAGGATTTGTTGAAATCCAACAAGAACAGCAGCAAAACCAGCAAGAAAGAGAACCTGAAAGCAATTTCGAAGTTCATTTCAAAAACACGCAACAGCATGCTACTGCGGATGTAGTGGTGGTAGCGGAGAAAGAGAAACCAACTAAAACCAAACGATTGTCCCTTGTGAAAAGCTTAATGGGTAAAACGATTCTCCGGGGAAGTAGCAGTAAACTCACGGCAGCAGCAGATGGTGGAGAAAATAAAGAAGACATGAACACCAACAGCAGCCGCAGGAACTCGGGTGGCAGTGGCAGTAAAAAGGAGCCCATCATTTTTTATAAAACTTCCGGGGGAACAATGCCGTCCTTGTCTTCCTCGTCTAAAGACTTGGGTATGTTGTGTCATATGATAATCCATAAAAATACTACTTAACATTGATTGATAACTTTATCATGAAGAAAGGGGGATCAGGATGATAATGATAGTCTTCTCCCAAGGTTTATTTGCTTTTCTCATAAAAAATATGTTAGCAAAGAAATTGAAATGGTAATCAAAATATGAAAAGTTGGCTGAAAGACAGCGATGCACCTGGAGAAAGAGAAGCCGAAGGGATGAAGTTTTGAAAGGTATGGCGTCAACAAGAGATATGTAAAGTATTTTGGTACTCCCATTGCGACAACATGACGTACTAAGTAACATGTACATTAAAATAGTATATGTGATAAGCAAATATGCATACATAAAATTTAAAAAACTGGTTGAAATTGAAAAAAAGGTCTTATAAATGACATGTCAAGATTTCTTTGTTTGGTTATGTAAACTTGCTACACAATACAACTTTACTCTACTAGTAACAAAAACAAGAACTTTTTTGTGGTTTATCATGGGATTATATCGGTTTATGTGAAGAAAAAAAGGGATGGTTTTTTTTGTCGTGGTGTCCACTGTCAATATTTCTCACATGACGATCATGCAATACCCATTTGGCATGATTACATGATGAACAGGTTTTTGGAATATACATTCAATAATTTTGCTAAATGTGCTATTGTACATGTGATTGTGAAGTTACATTACATGACTCAAGATATCATTACGATAATCAATGGTACAGAAAAGTTGAAATAAAAAATGCCCATTTTTTCCGTAAATTATTCTTGAAGAACAAACATAAGTGGTTTTTTATACATGTATGTATAAAATCAGTAGTACTTGCAACGAGATTGTAAGACAAGCACAGTTTTCATGAAAAATTATTTGTTTGATTCTTTAAAACGTTTTCTTATCAAAATCAGGCATAATCCTTATCATGGTCATGCAACAACCTTTCGTATTCTTTACATTTATGCTATTTTTGGACATTCTGAGACTATAAAAAAGTGTGATTTGAAAATATTAGTTTGGGTTTCGGAAAATGACAGGCTGAAATTGAGTATTTAGAATGTAGGACCACCAATAATTTTTTTAATTGGGCGAGATCAGTTAATTTTATAGGTGTTACGGCAAAGGTACTTCAATTTTTCAAGAGAGTCCATTTAAGCAAGAATAGCAAAATTTATAAGTGTATTTCCACTTGATTTATCCAAAATCCAGATATCTGCGTGCATATGTGAGTAAGCAACTTGGTTGCCGATTCATCAACGTGGCGTAATAATGTAAATGGATTTTGTGCCGTTGGTGTGTGCAGAGTGCAGATAGTCTAGACTCTAGAGTATCGTATGACATGATGGTTCTCAATACCATGTTTTTTGGGAGGAAGGTACAGGGTGAAGCATAGCTAAAAAATATTTTACTGTAGTTTGTTCTACCTTGTGCAATCAATTATGTATTTTTATGGATATACTTGTGATTTTTTCTTGTGAAAATGGGCACTACACTGACAGAATAGATGCTCGAGATCTGTTCTGCTTGTATACATAATAGGCTTAATTCTTATTTATGGCAGTGTGACCATAAAGAACAAGCAGGTGTACCAAGCGTAGATTGCATTTTTTATGCACATCTCCACGCAAGTAATAAAAACTAAGCAGACAATATATTCGTTCTCCCATTCAGATTTGTTTTTCTGATTGGTTGTTTGGATGAGCCGGACTTTTACCATTATCTTATGCATACAACCAAGCTAAAACGCAGCATATTCAATATTATACAGTTTTTTCCACCAGTGAACTGCTGGACAAAGTTGTTACGGCTACCTAAATGCAAACATGAATACTTTTCTGTGCACTGCTGCGCTGTTCTGTTGTCAGTGATATGATTACGCAATGAGCGTTTTCAAATCTTCACGTGCATGATAATAAGAAGATAAACCCGTTTATATTTCTGAAAAGGCTATTCACACATGCATGCGTATACCTGTATCTCTCTTATTCTGTTTTATACTAAACTGCTTATCAATGACCAGTTTGCATTGTTTCTGCTGAGTTGACTGGACTCTTAGCAGTTCTGTCCTGTATTCTTTACTTCTTGCCAGTTCACTCTGATTCAATTTTTCTCGCTCCAACTAATTTTACCCGTCTTTCTCATCTTTCTTCCATTCAAATAAGCCGTGCGTGAATAATACCACGCAAGAATAAACCACTTATTGTTACGTTTTGTCAGCTATTACTGCATATAAAACATAAGTAATACCATCCAGCTGCTGTGCGTGAGCGTCTTGAGAACCAATTTGCATAGTTTGAAATAATATATTTTGAAAAGGAAAAAGAATAGTGTTCAGTGTTTCTGACAAAGGGTCCTTTTGAATTACATAGTTGGTGTGTATCAATCCATGTAAATTGCAACTCAAAATTACGAGTGAGACTTGCCAAGTCTCCAGAAGAAGAAGCCTGGAGTAGAACTTTTACTTTGGGATGTTATGAAAAGTTTCGTTTAATTTTCACCATAGACAAAAGAAGCAAGACAACCTCTCGTAGGTACGTGACCCGTGTGTATTTGCCTGGTCACAAATCATAATCCAGACTAAAACAAAAGTTGTTCCAAAAAACTTTCCCCTTTAAAAGTTTGTCCTGATCTCTACTGTTTTTTTACTTTCACTTTATCATCAGTATTAATTGGGTATATGCATACGTATGAACAGAGTCATCAAAACTACGGAGAAGCAGTAGCGGTGGTGGTGGCACAGAGGAAAATCAGGAGATTATTACTTTTGCCAACGAGCCACGAGTACGCACCCCAAAAACCGGGCGGCGACAAAGATTAAGCAGTGTCGGATCAAGTGGAAACACGACAGCAAGTAGCAGTGTGACTTGCACACCACCTCCCCCACCCCTTCCACTATCCTCCAAGAGAAAGCACCACTACCAGTCCAAATTCCTTCAGAGAGAAGGATCGCGAGATTGCAGAGTTGGAAGTGAGTGAAACGTTCATTGATATTTCTCCTGTCAAGAAGAACTTGAATCATTATTATGATGACTATGACGTACTAAACAAGACCAAAAATAATGAAGGAGCAAAGAAAATAGTCTCTGGGGGAGAAAGCAGCGCTGGCAAATTGAAAAAAAGTTCTCCTCAGAAAAAGACAAAGTCGCAAAGTTTAATTAACAGTCTTATCTCGTTGTCCCCGTCATCCTCATTTTCTGTTGGCAAGAAAAATACAAACATGGAACAGGAAACAGGGACTAGTGGTGGGAGCAAAAAGAAAAGGAAGAATATGAAGAAAGTTAACAATAAAAAGGCAGACTCTCAAGAGACAACAGCGACGACAACAACGGTTCATGGTAGAGCAGAGGATAGCTCATTAGCTGCAAAAGCTCAGCAGAGTAATAACGAAAATAATGATGATGACCTTTCCTCTAAAACCACTCCAAATGCTACACTAACAACACCACGTATTTCCGGTGGCGAACAAAGAAGAAAGTCATCCGAAGATTTCAAGGAGTTGAGAAAAAATGCTGGTGTGCTTCCACCGACAAATGGAGTAGCTGGATTAGAAGAAAGTACTTTCGTTGGAGAAGCTTCAACTCAGCCAGAAAATCCTGTTGGAGTAGAAGGATGGGATGATGAAGATGAGGCTAATAAGAAGTCTACAGATAATAATGAGGTTGATGAGACTGATGGTGATGAGACGACTGCTTGCACTGACAGTTTTAGGCAGTTGAAGCCATTTAACTATGATTTGGAACCTGTTGAAGAGGTTTTCAAATTGTTTCTCACTTTCACTCACCTTCATCTTTTAAACACACTTTTATTCTCTTATTATTATTTGTACTCTTGTTGTGTAGGGGCGTAGAGGTCGGTGGATGTTGGCAATATTTTATGCGTTAAATAGTTTGCTTGGGAAATATGAGAAAAAATTATGGCACGTTTACTTTTATTTTTGGCTTTACGTATTTGCTTCGCAGTTAATGTTGACAACAATTCAGGCAATATTGATGTAATTTTTAACATGGATTTTCTGCCTGATTCTTGACAGGGTAAAAAGGAAAGACTGTACAAAGTGTTGGTAGTGGGAGAACTCGGTGCTGGGAAAACTTCCATTATCAAGAGATACGTTCATCAGTTCTTCAGTCAACACTATCGTGCAACAATAGGTAATTTGGGCATCGACTTTATTTAATTTAAAAAATATTTTCAAGCAATCAATGTCTAATTTCTCATTTTATCTGTGTATGTTAGGTGTGGACTTTGCCTTGAAAGTACTCAGATGGGATCCTGACACTGTGGTCAGGTTACAGTTGTGGGATATCGCTGGTCAGGAGCGATTTGGTTCAATGACGCGAGTGTACTATAAAGAAGCTGTTGGTGCCTTTGTTGTTTTCGATGTGACGCGATCGGCCACGTTGGAAGCAGTTCCTAAGTGGAAAGCGGATTTAGATGCCAAAGTTGCGCTGCCGGATGGTCGACCTATTCCTACAGTTCTTCTAGCAAATAAGGTTTATAATTACATGCAAAAAATTAATGCTGATTTTACGTTCTTATGATCTAAAATAATACTAAAAATGAATATATGTATGTATACATTGTTAACAGAGTGATCAACCAAAAGAGGGGATCGCCGCGAGTAGGGAAAAAATGAACGAGTTTTGTCAACAGCAGGGCTTTTCCGCTTGGTTCGAAACTTCGGCAAAAGACAACATAAACATAGATGAATCAGCTAACTTTTTGGTGTCAAAGGTAGGTTTTCTACTTGAAAAAAAAATCTAAAAAACTTCATTACCCGTTACTCATGTGCATTAACCAATTTGTCCTGAATTTTTACAATAACAGATTCTAGAAATGGATAAGTGGAGTCAAGAGCCATTAGCCCCTGACCCAGACAAAGTGGAACTCACAGCAAATGGCAAATATAAAGGCTCATCTTCAAGTAATTGTGCCTGTTAGTAAAATACAATACAAACAAACATTATATTGTAATAGCAGCTTTAAATTTTAAAAAAAGAAAAGAAAGTTATAATATTAAAAATAATTGAACGTCTTCTGCTCCAAAAAACCAAATAAAACCGCCGGCCAATTCATCAACTGTCTACTTAAAATTATATGCATGAATATATTATATTATAAAATTGCTACAAATTCAAAATATTCTTAAAATCGTACGTAATTAAAGATTTTGTAACTTTGATCAATGATATGATAATGTTTAATGTATAAAAAGAAAAGGATTGCAAAACAAACAAAGTATGCTTCCTTCAATTCTTTTATTCAATTCATTTCAATTAAAACTATTACAAGTCTAGAATGATAATTAATTTTACATTATAACCGAGTTCATAGTCATCCAACAGAAAGTCTAAACTCAATATCATCATCTAATTAATTCAGGGTCAAACAACCCTTAATGATACACATAGCATAATAATCAAAATCAATTTCACAGATTCCATTTTAAAAATCATTCTAACACATCATCATCATTCTATGTAAATAATTTAACTGTGCCTTCTACAAAACTAATCAATAATCAATCTCTTGATAAACACAATTTTCACCAAATATTATCATCTGAGCTCCCATTTACCTACAACGATTTGATGATGCGAAACCAAGTAGGTTTGAAATTAATTGTTGGTAATTTACGAGGATACTCTTTACCACATAAGTGAAAACTTGTCCGATATGGATTGGGATATCTCACCAACGGTCGGCCGAACATGGTAGCCCTTTCGTCCTCTTGGTCAAAGTCATCCGGTTTTTCTTCCATAAGGTCCAAAAATCCATTGTCCATCTCTTGAGGAAAGCCCCGATTCAAAAAGACCCACTTTTCTAAAGCCATGTAGAGATCCCAAATGAGTATCTCCGAATTAGCCTGTAAACAGAAAACATAGCCATTCGTTAACAATGCAACCCAAGATAACTGTAACTGTAATCATATTAATTGTGAAAAAGCCAATTAAATTACTTGATGCATGTCAAAAAAGGTTTGGGAATCCACCTGATTAAAAAAATCTTCTTCCCAGTTATCATAAACGAACGAGTTACATAACCTAAAAAGTTGCAAAGTGTTATTTCATATCAGTAGACAAAATAGCACACACAATACATTTATATATTATACACACAAGTATGGAAAGATAACTTGACATTCAGATCCAACTCCTGATCCCCAACTGTACATACCTCATGTCACAGACAGTACTAAAGAGAGAAGTACTATATTTGCTGGTGTCTTGAAAAGCAAAAAGTCGATTCAAATCCCCCACTTTCCGCTGAACCTGAAAAAGTGAAAACATTTATTACAGAACCATTATTTGTTACCAATAATTTAACATTCAAGTTTAATACTTACGTGATCCAAATGCATATTAATAAAATACTGAATCTTCAATAAAGTAGCCTTGCAGACGCCCAAAGTGGGTTTCTTTGACTGTCGGTCAAATAGCGCCAACACTTTCGAATTCCTTTCGTCCAATTCAATGAGATCCGCGATTGGAGTTGTGGGTTCATCTGCTACGTCCACAACAAAGTCGTTAAACCGCGGGTGAGTGAATTGTCTTCCCCTAAACAACGGTGGCATTTGTATATCAAGAAAGACGAGCCGAACTCTACTCCTATTTTTAGGCTTGATAGTGGGTGGAGGTGGAGGAACAACAGGTGCAGATGGAGCCTCGAGTGCTGCATTTGTTGCAGAGGGGGCTGGTATATCTGATTTTGATTCCTTCGCTTTCGCTTTCATCTTTCTAGCTTCCGCCTTGAACTTAGCAAAGTTACGGGCCGAATTTCGAATAGGATAGTCCGCAAATGAGGGACGGTTCCTTGGCTGGTCACTAATCTTGGACTGAGCAACAACTTCTTCGTTCCCTGTTCCATTCTGTCCTCCTTCGGCTCCCTCTGAAGTCATTCCATTTTCGTCCACTTTTGTGTACTTCAAAATGGAGTTAAAATCACCATTTTGCTCCCGCTCCAACACTACTTTGACCTCCGATTTGGTTGCTCGCTTCCCAAAAATGCATTTATCAACCATTTCACGAAGAGTATCCGAAGCCCTTACCAAGTCTCCTGTTAGCTGCACAAGATGACCTAAAAGTATCAATTAATGATTGCATTGTCATTTGCCGTGTACTCTCTTTTTCGTGAGATTGCTCGCAATAATTTGCAGCATTCTGCCTTCCTCGTGATTTAATGAACCATGTTAAAAAAGGTTTAAAACACTAAATAACAAATTACCATCTAATGACCTAACTACGACGTCCGGGTACTTGGTCTCAGGAAAAAAGGTGAATCCGCAGTTACACAACCTGCCGCAAGTTAAACATGGCCTCACAGAAATTTCCAGGATCGTGTGCTTGCACTGAGGCTTTCCAGTCGTCTTCAGTGTAGTACCTGGTAGTTGGGGTGGTTTAGGTCCGCTTTCTACTGCTGATGATGCTACAGGTTCAGGAATTCGCTCTGGTGGTTGTCTGATGGAAGGTCCATTTTCACCATACATTTTCGGGTATCGCCCGTCACAGGCTCCCTAATATATATAATTATAACACAATAAAATGAACTACCGAACTGTATACAAGAAATTACATAATTACTTCAAAACTAAAAAAAATGCAATTTTTCTTACCGCGACTATTGCTCTCACAGAATCACCCATATTCACTAGCTCAGATAATCAGTTAACCGACAAAACTTCAAATTGACCGGTCAAAAAATAAAAATTTAATAGATTTCTAAAAATCAACCAACAAATACACGTTAACGGCCAAGGGTTGGATTTGCTTTGTTCCTCTATCGGAAAAAAGTCACGTTGGTAAACGTTTTTTTCCTTGGACGTATTTTTTGTAATATCACGAAGGATTTTATTTGACTAGCTAACATGTACAAGGCAAAGTGAGTTGAAATTGTGTAAAGATATCACAAAATATTACTAAAATCATTCAAACGGCATTTT
>JAQFXM010006544.1:0-13087 GCA_034693345.1 Entomobrya multifasciata | reverse complement strand
CTTGTTCGCTATGCCTGTACCTATACCTTGTACAGGTGTTATAATGCTGGTTATTGTGCTCTCGGTTCTACTTCACACCTTTCGTAAAGTTGGATGTTATATTTGAACAAGAATTAAAGTTAAAAAGTGACAATTAAAATTTAAGTGATTGCAAGCAAGTTTTACCTGCATAGATTACTGACTTGACTAGCAATAATGTCGGCTAAAAGTGGAAACGAGGAATATGATCCAGAATGTTTGACATTTCTTCTTCCTTCTTATTATGGAAGGGTTTTCCCTTCCAAGTTAATGTATCGTTGGCTTTCTTATGGAAATCGTAAGTTTAAATCACTGTAAAATATATCACCTGGTTTGTTGTATGGGATTCATCACTAATTAAATAAACCGTTCTGACTGTGGTTATCTTTTTATAATTTTCCAGCTGACTTCTTTGCACGCAGAGAGTTCTCGTTCGCTCTCGCTGGAGACATTTACATTCGTTATCAGTCATTTAATAGTGACGAAGATTTTGTGGCGGAATTGAAAAAGAAGAAGCCCGAGAAAATTGATATTGGTGCTGTCTACAATCAAAGACCAAGAAGTCGTGATACTTTGAAGGATTTCATTCCTCTTCAAAAAGAGTACGTCAGTCAAGTGAAGTTAACAAAGTGACTATAATATTTTATCTACTAAACTTGGTTTGATTTTAAGTATAATTTTTTTGTGTGGACAGGTTTGTTTTGGATATTGATTTAACTGATTATGATGACGTTCGAACTTGCTGTCAAGGGGCCAAGGTTTGTCCCAAATGTTGGAAATTTATTGCACTTGCAGTAAAACTGTTGGACAAAACACTTGATGAAGACTTTGGATTCAAAAATCGCCTCTGGGTATTCAGTGGTAGGAGAGGTGTGCATTGCTGGGTTTGTGATGAGGCAGCTATTAAAATGGACTCTCATTCTCGTGGCGCTATACTGGAGTATCTGACGGTGATTCGGGGTGGTGAAAATCAAATAAAGAAAGTCAAGATTGCCAATCCTGAACGTCTTCATCCGTTCATTAAGTTAGTGAAAATGCCATATGTATTTTAGTATATGTACATATTAGCCTTACAAATCTTTTGAAATTACTGACTATTGTTGTTATTATTATTCATAGACGGTCTCTGGAGATAATTGATGACGTGTTCGAAGAAATTTGTCATGATGATCAAAACATGTTGGCTGAAGGGGACAAAAACTTTGAAATGCTTACACCAGATGTGAAAGCAGCGACTGCAAAGAAACCGGACAGATTTGAGGCTGTGATGCAGTACCTTGAGGATAACAAAGTGAGTTAACAGAGTTAAATAAAACTGATATTTCATATTTTTCTTGGGAATTTTAGTGTTTAGATATTTCTAATGTTTTTGTTTGCAGAAAGAGAAAAAGACGATTAGAACACTGATACCTGAGCTAAAACTGCAACTTTGCTTTCCCCGTTTGGATGTGAATGTATCAAAGGACCTCAACCATTTGTTGAAGTCTCCTTTCTGTGTTCATCCAAAGACTGGTCAAGTGTGTGTACCTTTTGAAGCCAGGAAAGCCCACAAATTTCAGCCTACCGAAGTTCCAACTATCATGTATGCAAAAATGTCTATAAATAATGTCCTTAAAAATGGAAAATATTATGTGGATGAGATGCATTGCTATTGCTTACTTTTAGTTCAATTTTGAGTTTGAATTTATGGTTTTCTTTTGGAATTCTAGGACTGTGCTGAACGAGATCGGAGCTTTGGACAATATTAGGAAAACTCAGGAATCTCTTGGAACCAATGAAAAGACTCAGATGGAAAGGCTTGGAACTGAGGATTACAAGAAGACTAGCTTGGCGCCTTACATGAAAGTATTTGAAGATTTCGTGAAAAACTTGGAGAAACAAAAGAAAGAGTCTGATGAAAAAGCCAAAAAATCATCGTTGGATTTCTGATCTGATTTATATCAAGTTTGATTTACAAACAATTTTAATTGAATGATTCATGAGACATTTATATTAATATGAGACTTTCGATCGCTATGTATATGTATGTAATGTACTTACAGTTTTTTATACGGAATTAAAAACAATGTAACAATAAAGATTTCAAAATACCGATTCTTATAAATACTTTAAAACATTTGAATTCTTATATGGCACTACACCGATAACTAAATCTATGATTAGCACTAATTATCAGCTCTATAACTTAGTAATACACAACCTTGATTGATGAATTGCACTACTCATAATACAACTGATAATTTCTTATGAAATGACTAAAAAGTTTGTTTTCGATATAAAACAGTGGAATTTTTAAAAATGGAATTATTCCTTTGGTCGTCACGTCAGTATGACGATGATATAATTACGTTTAAAAATAAAAAGGTGGCTTTTACATTTTTTGGCATAAAAAGTCTCCAGTATAGTTTACTGAGTAAACATGCGCTGATATCTCTGTTTTTCGGTTTCTTTGGTGTATTGTTGAATGGCAAGCATCTCTTCTAGTTCCCTTCTGACTGCATTGACTAGAGTCACATCCAACTCTACAGCTCTCTCAAAGTCGTGACGAGCTAGATCATAGCTTCCAGTGAATTTATGGCATTGTCCTCGTCGAAACAAAGCTTTTATGTTATCTATAAACATAAAAAATATATTCATTCAATTGTTTTGACTAGCTTTAACTTTAAAATAGTTGAAATTCCAAAAAAAACATAATTACCTGGGTCAAGTTCAAGCACCGAATTATTGTGAATTATAGACTCATAATAGTCCTTTTCCTTCTGCTTACAGAAAGCGAAATTCAGTAAAAGGGGAATTTTTCTATTCTGAAGATCTTTCATTTCATCAGAGCCTGGAACCTCCCTGTAACATTTGCATAGACTACACTTAGCACACTATAAAGCTTATTTTGTATTAATGCTTTCGAAAACACTTTTACAATCAATTTCGAATTTACCGAGTTAATAGCTGCTCAATCCTTGCAATCGCTTCAAAATACTTTTCTGTAGCTTCCTTGTACTTTTGTTGTGCGAAAAATTGGTTACCAGCTTCTTGTAGAGAGACAAGAGATTCCAGTTTTTGATCGTCGGTCATGTACCAAGACTCCATTTCGTATTGGCCCGGTAACCCTACCTCTAATAATTCTGAAAATGAATAGCAATTCAAAGGGTACTTATTATAAAAAACACATACAAGTTAACTAATGCACGATGCACATGATTGATTTGAGTAAATTACCGAATGTAAAAGTTAAACTTAATGGTGTTTTTAAAAGTTCGTCCAAATCTGGATGCCCTGTGCCATTTAACATACTACCACAGCAGCTTTTAGACCCTGGCGTGTTACTTGGTTTAAAACTGTCTCGGAGGACCTTTGCAACCATTGGATAGAGTACACACATCTAAAAGTAATTATTAATATGCACAAAAATTATACTTTCATTCATATTAATGACTTGGGTGGAAAAAATCAAGAAATTTAATTCATTTTCTAGTCTATTCTCTTTGAAACTTACTGATCTTGGTACTATAAACCGTGCAACTTCATGCAATCTCATTGTATTCAACGCTAGCTCCCATATTTCCACTTTGAACTTCTTCCCAATAATAATTTCCATTGGCTTTGGATGCTTACGACTGTCATCAAATACCTTGTTTTCATTGTCAGTTGCAGTTGTTCTAAATTGGAAACGTAACTAAATCAACAAAAAAGTTACTATCTGTTAAATGTACACTTTATTATGAAATCATACTAATGCTCAAAATATTTAGTTTTTTTGCAAAAATAGTCATAAATTATATAAATTAACTTACTCTGGAACCTGCAGGATAAGGTGGTGAAGGATCCCCTGCTTTTGCAGGATTCACCACTTCCTTTTTCACGTTGGGCGGAAGACAACCAGGTTGACACTTATCCAAAAGTCCGTGTATTGTGAGATCAGATAAGACATCCTCATCTATATTATAAGTGTTTTCACCCTTTGTCGTCATTTTTACAAAAGTGTAAACTGTTTTTAAAGCTATTAATACTTTAATGAAGAGTTATAAATACAACTTGGAAACTATTTTAAAACGAGCCAGCTGCCTTTTAACTTTGAGTACCTTACGTCGACCATCTGATTCCCCAGCTGGCAAACTGTATTCAACAATTTGCCCAGAGAAAAATGATAAACAAAACTGAAATAGAGTATTTTGAAATTAGCGCATTTGTCTCACACTGCCCCGAATGCAAAAAAGGCAAGGAACAAGGAGCACCGTCGTAAATGCACTTTTGTGCTTCACTTGTGTTGTGACTTGGGTTTCACCACATCTCCATTCTTATCCATCGATGTTGGTCTCATGTGGGATTATTCCAAAAAGAATCACAGAGAAGCAGAGAAAAAGGGGTTTTCTTGTATTTGTTTTCATCATCTTTTATGTATGCTGGAACACACGACGGTACGACGGCATTTTTGGAACGTTAACTAATTTTTCGCTAATTAAAGTTAAACTGTGCATGAGAATTAATTGAAAAGGAGGAAGGATAGCTTCTCCAGTAGAGGTTTTAGAGGATTGGAGTAAGTATTTTAAAGTAAACTTGATTATTATTGAGCAAAGTCAGGTGTTGACTTGGAACATGTGTGATATGTGGAGTAGTACAAGGAGGAAGAAAGTGTTAGAACAAGCTAGTATTGTTATGTTATGTGTAAATGCTAGTGTAGTTAGTTGGAGGTTAAGAGCATTGAATATTTAATGGTAATGTTGACAATCTTTGTATTTTGTTTTTTAAGGAGCGCATTTACCGGTAGTGTCTAAATTTTAAGCGGACTGACAACTTATTCCTGGACACAAAATGGCTGCGTTGAACGCCGTTTCCCGGGTGGCGTTTTCTGGTATGCAAATGCATTAACATACTTCAACATTTATAATATCTGTATGCTATTTAAATGTATTATTGGAATGGATTAAATTATTGTATGATTATTGGTTTATTTCGTTTTCAGTTGGCAAGCAGTTCCACATTTGTACAAGTAGTCATTTAACTTCATCATCTCCGTTAGCATTGCGAGCCAACGTAAGTAGTAATGATGTTTTTTCACTGTGTTATCTAATGATTGAATTGTAAATTTTCAATAAATATTGACTTTTTCAGTACATCAGCTACCGGCCAATTTCCTTTAGTGCTGCTAGGTCATACGCTGAGAAGATAGTGTTCCAAAGGGACAAGCCTCACTGCAATGTTGGAACAATTGGGCATGTTGACCATGGGAAAACAACGCTGACGGCGGCAATTACTAAAGGTACATACATACTTGTATGATATGACACATTAAGTGTAAATGTTAACAATAATATTGTTTCATTGCTGTATATTATGTGACTTCTTTGTTTTCAGTACTGTCCGAGAGTAAAAAGGCTGTTGCTAAACGCTATGATGAAATTGACAACGCTCCAGAGGAGAAAGCTCGTGGAATCACAATTAACGTTGCCCACATTGAGTACGCTACTGAGAATCGTCACTATTCCCACACGGATTGCCCTGGACATGCGGATTACATCAAGGTATTTTTTTGAAAAACAACCTGGAAAATGTTAAATAATAATTAGTAAAGCAGATTTATAATCTGGCTTAATAATCAAATCCTAGAACATGATCACTGGAACTGCGCAAATGGATGGTGCTATCCTGGTTGTTGCTGCAACGGATGGTGTCATGCCTCAAACCCGAGAACATTTGTTACTCTCAAAGCAAATTGGAGTGGAACACATTGTCGTTTTCATTAACAAGGTGGACGCAGCAGATTCTGAAATGGTGGACTTGGTCGAAATGGAAATCAGAGAGTTAATGAGCGAAATGGGTTATGATGGTGACAATGTTCCCGTCATTAAGGGATCTGCCCTCTGTGCTTTGGAAGGAAATAAGCCAGAACTTGGGGTGAACGCTGTTAAGGATCTTCTCAAAGCTGTTGATTCTAATATCCCTACACCTATTCGTGATTTAGAAAAACCATTCATGTTGCCTGTAGAAAATGTCTATTCCATTGCTGGTAAAGCCAACACTACTAACCCTTATTATCATAATCGTCTCTTTTGTTGAGGAAAAAAAATTATATGGTGCCCTTTGAATGCAACAGGTCGAGGGACAGTTGTTACGGGAAGATTGGAAAGAGGTGTACTCAAGAAAGGTAATGAATGCGAAGTTATCGGATACAGCAAAGCTGTGAAGACGACAGTTACCGGAATTGAAATGTTTCACAAGATTTTGGAGGAAGCTCAAGCAGGTGACCAATTGGGAGCGCTTGTTCGTGGTATTAAGAGGGATGACATTCGTCGTGGCATGATTCTTTGCAAACCGGGCACGATGAAGTCTTATGATAATGTTGAAGCTCAGGTAAAATAAGCCATGATTTTGAAATTACCTGGTAAAAATTACCAAGTGAACAATTTTATTACTGTTTGTGTATTGTATGATTTGTAGGTTTACATTTTAAGCAAAGAAGAAGGTGGACGTCAAAAGCCATTCACTTCTTTGTGTCAAATGCAAATGTTTTCGAAGACGTGGGACTGTGCGGCGCAAATCACAATTCCTGGAAAGGACATGGTCATGCCTGGAGAAGATGCTAAGTAAGCCTATTTTCCTTATTTCCTGTTCCCTGTGCACTGTTTGTACGTAGTTTTCACTCTGTGTTTTCCTATTTTTTTAAAAATTAGACTTGCTATGAAGCTCTACAAACCTATGGTTCTTGAGAAGGGACAACGTTTCACCCTTCGCGACGGTTTTACTACTCTTGGAACTGGTGTGATTACCGGCATTGGTAAAAATCTGAATGAGCACGAGAAGCTGTTGTTGTTCGAAGGTAAGAAGGGTGTCGAAAAAAGAGCCAAGAAACAGGCAGCCGGCAAAGCTTAATTTAAAAGAAAAAGAAACCAGTACTAGTACCTATTATTGTTTTCCTGGGTTGCTTACTACTGATCATGTTATAAGTTATGAAACATCTTCATCTCATTTTAATTTTTTCTTACATTATGTTATTGTCATAGTTCCAAAACATTTTAGACCTCTTTAAATGTGTGAGTACATGTTGTGCAGTATGAGTCATGTAACATATTGTTCTCGCATTTAATCCTAAAAAAGAAAAAGATTAACTAGTATTGCTATTACATGAATGATAGTTTTTATATATTCTATTGTATGTAAACGAATAAAAACCAGTTTTGTTCAAAATATGAATGCCGAGTTTGAAAAGAAATTATTCGTTTCATTGTTTATCTTTACATCGAAATTTTTTATTCAAAAAACACACTCTCAATACGACGCAGACGAATGCATTACGTATTCCACACACTGTTTTTTATACAATATTCACTCAAGTAATTTTTAAAATCATGAAATAAACTGTTTCAAAAAGGGTAATACAAAGGTTGGTAATATTTTTTTTTTGATTTAGAAGATGGTTTTTAAATATACATTTACACACGTGTATTTTTATAACAAGCCATACAAAAGAATTATTTTATAGGTACTTGATAGTTGAAGGAAACTCGATCAGCAAGGACGCTAGCTAGCTAATCACATATGAACTTTTACACTTAAAGATCATCATCGTCGTCGGGAAGCGCGACTTGTTGTGCCTCCTGAAAAAAAACAAGAACAAAGAAAACAATATGAGTATTTTTTTCGGAGAATGTAAAAAGCAATAAAAATTTAATAGATAATTTTCACTCAGAATATGCAATAAGCAGTAAAATTACCTGAAGATCGTTTTCAATTTGTTGTTGCCATTGTGGATCCATCTGGACTTCTGGAGGAGCCAAGGCAGGCATAGCAACAAACTCCAAGTTGGGGTCCCCAATGAGCTTACGTGCCAACCATAAGAAGGGCTTTTCAAAGTTGTAATTACTCTTGGCCGAAATGTCATAGTATTGGAGGTTCTTCTTGCGGTGAAACACGATACTTTTTGCTTTGACTTTACGATCCTTGATGTCCACTTTGTTGCCACAGAGAACGATTGGAACGTTCTCACAAACACGAACCAAATCTCTGTGCCAATTTGGTACGTTCTTGTAGGTTACTCGGGATGTTACATCGAACATGATGATAGCGCATTGACCCTTTAAAACAACAACAAAGGAAAAATGTTTCAAAATTGCAATCCTTTCTCTCCAAATTCGTTTTAATTCCCATTTAAATGCACATTTTTTAACTCTACATACCTGAATATAATATCCATCACGAAGTCCTCCAAACTTCTCTTGACCAGCAGTATCCCATACATTAAACCGAATAGGTCCACGATTGGTATTGAAAACTAAGGGATGAACTTCAACTCCCAAAGTAGCCACATATTTCTTCTCAAACTCACCAGTCAAGTGACGTTTCACAAAAGTAGTCTTTCCGGTACCACCATCACCCACCAACACCAACTTGAAGGTTGGCATCTCATCAGCAGTTCCAGCGGCCGCCATAATTTACGATAGCTTTTTCACGAGTTCCTAATTAAACCAAATTAAAATTATGCTTTTTTATCCCTTGTCCATCATTTATCTTAAACTAACCAATGCCACTGATAAATGGCATCTAAAATCTATTAATAAACTTACCGGTTAAAAAAGTTGATCAGAAATCCAAGTTGGACGAGAAAGTTCTCAAAAACAAAAGTGGCCCCACTTGCCTGACATGAAAAACAAACACTTATTTATTATTTAAATTCACTTAATTTCACTACTATTATGTATCAACAAGTTGATCAAGGAATATTTAACGGTACTTTTAAAAAATAACCCATATAACTCACCTTCTATCGGATTATAGAAAAAGAGCAGCGTTGTCGGAAGAAAAGCGGGTTTAAAAGTAAAGGAAAACCGGATCACACAGTGCAGCGAGTCAACTGGTAGACGACTGAACGTCCAAAAGGAAACCTACTGTGTTTCTTAGATAGCTGCATATTCATTCAGTCATCTTTGAAATATATAGCAAGGTAGCAGTGGACACCACCACACCGCCACAAAAAGAACGCAGAAGACAAGGTATGGAAAATTGTGACTTGTGACATGGATGGGTATGCAAGAGAAGGAGGATCGAGGAATGCTTTATTTCTCCGGCAGCTTTTTTATAGCTACCTTGCTCGCATTAAAAAACACGGTAGTCGCATTCCAGCACAGTTTAGATTCACACTGCACATGTTTTTTAACATGGAAAGATTGATGAGGGAGAGAGATGGCTTTTGTTTAGCAACTTGTGTGAGCAGTACACTTTTGCAAGGCTTGCTTGCTTGCAAGCATTGTTCACTTGCCGCCACTCTTTTTTACCTTATGAAATGGTTAAGTGTATATACACGTGAGGGTTATCTGAGAGATGAGGAAAAAAGGGGCCCGTGCTGTGTGCTGTGTCGTGTGGAAAGATGAGATGAGAAAAAAGATGCTCCATTCTCTTCTTTCTGGTATGCTATTACATGCCATGTAAGATAAAGGCTCAGTTTTAAGCTTCCAAAAATGCACGTGACTTGAAGAAATGAGGCTTGATATTTAATATGCCCACCTGTATCGGCTGTATCCCCCAGGTCAATGGGGGGACAGATTGGATAATGATTGATTTCAATCATGATAATCTTTGTTAGTTATTCAGTTTGCAAAGTAAATTGTATATTGTGTATCATAACATATAAAAATGTTCTATGCATGCATTGTGCAATTTAAGTATGTATGTAAATTGGATTTAATTGCATTATGCGATAAATAGAGTTAGCATCGTGAAAATTTTGGTTAATCTTTTATTTTCATGCAATTTTAAGAGTATCTTAAACTTGCAAGGTTGTCTTTTGTGGAAGCTTGCAATATGAAAAGTTTACTTTTATATGCATATCAAATGTCACTTTTAATGAACACAAAATACTTTGCGTTCAGCGTTAGAATAAGTGCGTACCTTTTACTTTTTAACGTTATTTGAGCCACCCCATGTATGATTATGTTTCTGTACAAAAAGCTTCATACGAATGATTTTTTGGTTAAATAAATATAAATTTGTCGAATAAATATTCAACTGTACTTATCTATGCATGTATGCTTTTGTATTTGTACAAAAAGCTAATTCGCCGTAGAATACCTGGAATAATGATTATTATCATCACTAAAAACACAATCCCAATTTTCTTTTATAAAACGTCTGATATTTCATATGCATAATATATGATCTGTGCTTCAATCAGGAGTTATTTTAAAAGCTAAGTCATGTGGCCAATCAAAAACTCAAATGCTCATTACTTTCCCCACTCCCCACTTCAGCGACAACTCGGCACGAAGATCATTTCATTATTATCCACCTTTAATTCAATTCATGTTTCCCACTTTTTAAATACGCTTCAACTTTATTTCATTAAATGTTTTTAATCATTTTCAAACAAGATATAATGAAGAAGATTCTCATGAAGACATAATGATGATACTTTTTTTTAAAGGCGGACGGCTCGCTCCAAAACTTAGAATCCGATTCGAGTACCATCAGTGGAAGTAGAGTTATGTATAAGGGACTCCCACCCTTGAACTGAACTTGAAATTTATGAAGGAGGAAACTGAAAACAAGTTTATATTCTGACATTTTGTCGAGCATAAAACCGTTACTAACAAATTCGAAGCCATCGGAGCTGAATTTACTCTCTTTGGACAAAATTCAACACAAAATTGACCCTAACTGCTGGTCGTGGTGACCCAGAAATAGTATTCATGCAAACATGCATGGGCAATTTAATTCAAAACAACTACAAATTGCAAGACGAACAAACTCCAATTTTCCATCCTTAGTAAATTTAACTCATGTATTTCCGGAGTTACATTGTATGTTTCTGATTCCTTTGCTTAGTCTTATAATTATAATATACGTTTCTCGTGTATCTAGAGCATTGTCCCTCTATCTATTTATGAATTTACAGATCATGCATCGAGTTAATAGACAGACTCTATTAAAACTGATTATGATTTGTTATAGAAATGAAAATGCGTATATTAAGTATGGAAAAATGAGCTCTAGGCTCTAGTTGAGAAAGTATGAAAGAAAATTGACTAAGATCCAAATATAATTGAAAACACTATAATTCTTGCACGAAATGCTTGAAAACCCAAGCTCTGCATAAGTAGCATTGAAAATTGCAATGCAGCTCTGCAATACCCAAAAAAGCTGCATACAAAAATATTGTGGATAGTAATATCGAGCATTTACACTACACACACACATAAGAAATGCTATATACAAAGCATCGTTTACAAAAACAGTCACAGTCCACATGTTGCTGCTTGCTGTAAATTATCCCCTAACCAAGCGTTTACTATTAATATCAGCGACGATAAGAATTACAATGATTCACTCGTTTCTCTGGAACTATTATGCTTGTCATGATGGACAATAGGCTATCATTTTACAGACATTTTTTTTTGCTTTTTTATGCATTCTCCCTTTTCCATGTTGAAGTTGACGGACGACGACGAGTCTGACTGAAAGCTAAAGTACTCTACAAAGTGCATCAAGTACAAGTATGTTTTATTGATCCTGTATAATCAGTAAACTAAATAGTCATACCATAAAGCACAATGACACAAACATATTGTTTATAATATTTTTTTATGAATATGAAATGCATGAAAAAGGAACGAACTGATGTGTGACAAGTTACCAAACGCAAGTAACAAAACGAACGTAAAGCAAAAACAATTTGTAAGTTTAGCAGTCTGCTATCTACTAGCTGTTGTTGCTTGAGTTGGGTTGATATTAGTTCCACTTCCACTTTCCACTCTCCTTGAATGACAAAAAACGACTTTTCACAGATTCACAGTCATGTCAATCTTTCGTATAGAAAATCGTAGAAAACGTTCCATTTTCTTTAGTAAAAGATAATCACTGACTGTGATTAAAGGAGTCCCTCTTTGCTTTCATATATTTAAAAAAATCATATCGTTATTTTGTTAGATAATTAGTATAAAAGAGGCGATGGCAATATGTAGTGTATATAACATACAGAGAAGGACACAAATGAAATTTGCATCATTATTATGCCTTGTTATTTTGTTTAATGACAACGACAACCATTAGACAGCGAAATCAACCAAGTTGCTAGCTGCTATATGTATGTATGCTAAGTTTAAACTGCTCTTGCCAGAACAGCAACAAGCTTTTTTTTTATAAATATCAATATTAACCGCAAGGTTATGATTGAGACAGTTCGTTTACAGATTCGCTGAATGTTTTGCTTTTTATTATGAGCGTATTTATTGCAAGAAATATTACAAGAAAATAAAAATAGACTTAATAAGGAAATGGCTTAAAATTAGTAATATTTTCTGTATGCTTTTGGTCGACCGAATTTTGGTTATGCTCAGAGAGTTCATAACAATACATTTTGCATAAGTTGTTTTTTAACCACTTGCTGAATTCTCATAATTTTTGCATATGGCTTAATTTGTCCTTTAGAATTTTCCATGTATTACAAATCGGATTTCAAGATGATGAATAATAAATCGGTTGCGAGTGTACAAGCTATGCATGTTTACCTATCTATCTATTTTAAAATTCAGTTAAATCGAAATTATTAAATGATAGACAGATAAAAGTATATTATGAAATCTAAATGATATTTAATTTAATTCATGTAATTTCAATACCTTTTATTGATTTCTCATAAGCAGCTTCCGCTTTTCCTGCCATTATGCTGGATTAACAAAATCTTTATCGTAATCGCATGAGTGCTTCAAGAAGTAGGTAGTACGCACAAAAAGTCCAAAGTTCTTTTTATGTCATTTTCATTCGTTATCGTGTCCGTGCGTGTCTGGTTTTATGAGAACCCTTGTGTCGTCGTCAGTTTGACATGTAAAATGAGCTTATATGGAATCGTAAACGATGATACTGAAAACATCTTTCTCGGATATTATTTTTTTAAAGAAGAATTTAAAGTGAAAATATTTTAACAGATTGAAAATAGTGTTGACGAACCTTATAAATGTGTATTAATTAGCTAAAAATGCAATAATTTACTAAAATCGTGTAAACTTTTATTATAAGTAGAAACGGATCAGACTTACGCGACTGTGGATGATTTATCCAATAGCTTGTGCCGTTTTCTCGTATT
>JAQFXM010006543.1:0-13088 GCA_034693345.1 Entomobrya multifasciata | reverse complement strand
TTTTGCATTTTACAACAAAACGTTTTATAATGACATGCATGCAATCATATGTACATAAAAATACGAACATAAAGTAATCAAAACGTACAGGCTACTTAAACTTATCAATATTGCATCAAAATACATGTCAATTGACTAGAGACAATATACTACAAATATGGTTAAAAACAAATACGTAATAAAGACCAAAATAGCTTCTCAACCCATATAAACACAAGAAGCAAGCCAATCATAAGCAAAAAATGTACAAGTTACCTTAACGCAATCAATAATACATCAAAATGTCAAAATGACTAGATCCCATGTAATACAAACAACCAAACAAAAATCCGTACCAAAAATCAAACAGTTTGTAACACATATGTACATAAATATCAATACAACTTGCTTTTGGACTAATACATTATGTTCTGACTAGACTACAAATGAATAGTTTAAATTACTAAAATTTCTAATCTATGGTCATCTTATTTTATGTAACAGCAAATTACTACACTATGCACTTTATAACCTAATAGACTTATATTAAACTTAATGTTAAAAAATGATCTAATACATAATGTTATGACTACATTACCAATGACTAGTTTATGTTAAAATGACTTCAAATTATTATCTGTTTTGATCGAATTGAGTTAAAAGTAAATGACTAGACTAGTATTATACAACTAGACAATACACGTTGTAACCTAATGTGCTCCTACTCAACTCATTTGTAAGATAACTCTACGTAATTAAAGTAACACTATACACAAATCCATTGGCATTCATTCGAACAATTTGGACGAGGGAAATATTATGAAGTATGGGGGAAAAGGGCAAGTGAATCCAGTTTATCTCTGAGGAGTCGCTTCAACTTCCTGTCGTTGAACCCGCAGCGTTGAAAATGCTGAATGAGCTGGTCCAGAACAAAAAGGCCCTCGTTTTCCAAAGAAAAGTCCATGTACAGCTCTTTCTCTCTGCTTGAGGAAAATCTCCGGAATTCAATCATGGTTGGTGATCCAGAAGAAACACATAGGCAAACTTTCACTCCAGTCGATTTCTTCTTGTACAACCTGGTTTTCTGCACACCTCCTCTCTTAATGATCTTCAGTGGATCCTTGGCAGGAGTTGTTTTGGAACAGTGTGCCTGTAAAAAAATCAAACAGAAAAATATTATTTTTCAAATGACTTATGACTAACGAAATCAAAAAATACATACGCAATAATAAACTAATCATTACCTTTGGCTCTTGCGTAAAGGGTGGCATTTCTTCATCAACTTCCATGGGTTCAGTTCCGATAAGCCATGTTTCATTTGAGTTAACATCAGAAAACTCCACTTTAAGTCCGCTACCGTTATCGACTTCTGGGTTTTCGATAAGAGACAGAAAAAATTCGTCCTCGTCATCATTGAATGCACCAGAGTCATCATCAGCTTTTCCTTTGTTCTTGCCTGCATTTAAACCTTTCATTAAGCAATCGAACTGGTCCATCAAAATTTGGTCCAAGTCATCTCCCAGTCGTCTGGCAGGAGGAGTAACAACATCAGCATGGTTAGAAGCTGCGCTGGTTGATGGTACAGATGATAACGCATTGGTTGCCAAATTGTTGGAAGATGAGCCTGACACGGGCGTATGGGAAGCTTTTGACGTGGGAGGAGCTGGTGGTAGTTTTTGTAGCTTTTTCCCTGCTAACTGTAAAGCTGCTGCTGCATATGTTGGTGGTGGTGGTGATGGTGGTGATGAGGATGGTGATGGTGGTGATGATGATGAAACAGAAAGTGTCTCACTTTTTGTTGGAATAACAAGACTATCTGGAGTCCAGAAAAACTCTCCGGCGTGTCCATAAAAGTTTCCAGGCCACCAGCGTTGTTGGCGAATAACAGTTTGCCATGTGAGACCCATACCGTTAGAGAAATGAGCAAACACATTGACCCATGACGCATACGCAAAGAAATTGTAGAAATCTGTAGGAAATCATAAAAACGAGCAACATTATTAGATACAAAGTAAAAAATATACTAGTTCTCGATTAATAGTTCTAACTCAATTCTACGTAAACTACGCTTAAATAATAATATAATGCATTAAACGTACCTAATCCAGCTTTTACAAGCAAAGTAGGATTCCGGATGCATGCTTGCATCAGAGCGTATTTGGATTCTGTCTCTGTATTGCATTCAGTCAGATGCAAACAGGGTGAGGTATGGATCTTCTTTGTTTTGCCATGAAAATCATAAGGAGCCTGGACGATTCCAGCGTTTGGAATGCATTTCACTTTGTCACGTCCATCAGTACGGATTTCAAATCCAATGCACTCTTCCTCATCTTCTTCCGAAAAGTTTGGGACAAAGCGATTTTTGTCTCCTTTGGTAGGATAAAACAAAGGCCAGTCGTCAACTGAAACCAAGCCCAATGCGCAGCATTTCAGTAAAAAATACTGAACTTCGCTCCCCATTTTGCACATTCCAGGGTAATGCAAACATATGTATGTAGGGACAACTCCAGTGGTACTATCATAATGAACACCGTCCATCGGATAGCGCTCATTGTTCATTTCAACGCAGTAAAACCCAGGACATTCCATGGGTCGGTCCAACACCACCGCATCTATCATTAAGCTTACTTTTGATAATGCCATTTTGTCAAATAGTTCTTATAAGAACTTTTTTAAAAGAATTTTACTGATTGATGAACTTGTACTTGAAACGAAACTTTACACAAACAAAAACACCAAATTTGTGAAACGCAACACCTAACCAACACAGCAGTATGTATGTAAACTCTCAGAAAAGCTTAGTCAGCTAAAAAAGTTGAAACAAGATCACAATAAAATTGTCTTTAAAAATGCTTGGTAAGCAATCCAGAATCAGCAAGCAGCTGCAAGTGACAAGATATTGACTAGATTTCGTGACGTGACGAAAAAGGAATGATGATGATCACGACATAAAACTCTGCTTAAATAGATTTTGTTGACGTGACTTCTGTTTCTATCCCTATAAGTAATAATATGTAATTCGTACCTTTTTTTTCGTTCACATTTTAAATGTGCCACAAGAATGTTAAAAGATTTCAGTTCAAATTTAGCTAGCAATGTAAGTACACATCAGCCAGCCCAACAAAATTATCAAAGTTATTGAAGATCTCTTATTTGTCACAGACACTTTAAAAATGAAACCCTTACAAGTGTTCATTTTAGTAGTCACGTCTGCCTGTAGTGTGCAGGCAGCGTGTGAAAACATTACCGATTGTAGAGAGTGCCTTTCTTTTCGCTGTGTTTGGTATGAATTTCCAAACAAATCAATCTGTGGGAAAAACATCCTCAGGAAATATACGGCTAAGATACGCAATCCAACTCTTTGTCCTCGTAAGCAAAACATTTTTTTTCTTCAAGTTTGGAGATGTGAAATTTATATTATTGTATGATACATATGTATCTACTCTTTTCCCAGGTTCACAGATTGAAAGGGTACCCACACCTTCCTTTGTGCACCCCGTCAATATCGTCGATACCTCTGAACATAGAGCATATGAAACAATAGCCTCATCCGACACACGTTCTCCTGTTCAAAACAAAAGTGAACCTTTTTATGAGGAAGCTTCGGGTATTACCAATTCAACAGGTCCTTTAAACGCAGCTTTACAACAGGACGAAACCCACTTCAGTGAGAATTCTCATGAAACATCTACGTCAACTACCGGAGCGTTCTCTATTTATCACAACACATCACCTTCTGAAGAGAACTTTTTGACAGATTCTGTACTATCCTTCCAACCACCTGTAGAGCAAATGAAAAAACGAGAGACTGTTCAAGAGGATACGGAAAAAGGTAACTTATTGTCATACGTGTTATTCATTGATTGATTAAAATATATTTGGAGTTCAATAACTTAATCTCAGAGACGTCTACTGATCGTATCTCAACAACGTCTGCCGATGATGGGACAACACGTTTTAAGGACGATGATCACACGACAACCATAACCACACTTTACGGTAATGGTAATTTTCACATGAAATTTAATGTATGAGTACAAGCCATGTAATCCAAACAAGACAACCTTTATTTTAGGTCCGATAATGGGGACTGAAGAACCACCTAGTGAGCCAACCACTTCCAATATTGTAACTCAGAAAGTTTTTATTGATGGTACGTATTTCACACGAAATCTAATTTAAAATCATAAAGCAAAACGTATTGTGTTTTGTATTTTACTAATAAGTACAATCTCTTTTGTTTTCAAGAACACTCACCAACGATCATAAGTCTTTCACAGGATGAGAAAAGTAAGCTATCTTGTAGTATACAAATCTTTTTTTATCGTTAATATAAAATATTTACAAGAAGTACAAATATTAATCCAGAGGCAAGGAGGGAATTACTGAAACACCAGTGCGGCCAATATGCTAGTTTTAGGAAGCTCAAACTTGCTCGTAAAGGAAAATCAATGACAAAAGAAGAATACAAAGCTCTGGTCAAAAAGTGTTTTCGTACTATGCTGTAGTTTAATATTAAATTATTACACACGCCCAAATGTTCTTTCACCGTGAGAACCAATTCGTGTTTATAATTTTGATATTTTAAGGGTTACTTCATCAGTAAACTATACTATATACTATACTAACTATCAGTGACTATAAACCCATTGTAGAATATTTCACATTTTGAATGTCATGTCTGAAGTGATTTTATATATGTACACGTAATTTTATCAAGTTCATTTTTTCGACTATTTTTATGACATTTATATGAATTATGCACATTTTGTAAACCAAGATATGATATTTTTCTAATATTAGGATTAATTAAATTAAATAAATATGCTAAACTATGCACCTTAAAAAGTTACTTATAGTTCTAACTGTTATTCCTCATTGTTACGCATATTCATACACCATAAAATCTTATAATGTTTTAGGACACCGTTTTAATATTAAGATGACTAATTTATGAATCCATTTTTGTATTATTTCAACATCTTTATGTAAAATAAGGAAACATTCTGTTTCTAAAATTGCATTCATAAATCTTGTGCAACTTGAATTCCATAATTCAAATACAATTGGAAAAGCTTCATGTCCATTTGCTTGAACAAGTTTGTTTTTATATGCATTTTCACCATCAAAAGTGACCAAACAATTAATAGGGTTACATTGGAATCAACAGTTGGTAAAGAAGAAAGGCAGCAAAATTTCACAGATTTAACAAGGTAAGTTCATATTTCATTTTAGTAATTAGTATTTTGTGTAATAAGTCACTTAAAACTTGTTTCATTTTTTTGTTTAAATTTTTTCAGGTTTAGCAGTGCAGCAAAGGCGACAGGATGAGGATGAAGACGGGTTTGGAGATATTTGTGTTGCTGTTGCTTTTTGGCAGTGGGAAAGGTAAGAAATATGCAATTAAAAAATATTTATATGATGTTAATGTAATTTATATATGTATTGTGTCATGTCATGCTTTCTTGATGTGTGTGATAATTGCTATTTTAATTTTGTTTTTAGGATGCAGTGTCATCGATGATTGTGTGCCGTGCACGAAAGATGGGTGTTTTTTGGTGCTGCTTTCCAACGGGGAAAATTGTTTGGAATCTGTGGTTGGTGTCGTTGGTGTCGTTGCTGTGGTACAGCCTTTTTCTTCAGAAATGTGTGCTCTTCTCTGCCCCACCACCACTATGACCATCACAACTACAAGCACCACCACCACCACCGAATCTAATATGACCAGCAGCAGCAGCAGCACCCCATCAACCCCAACAAATGACAAAGATGGGCTGAATTGGTACTGGATTGTCGTCATCATCATGTCATCATTTTTGTTGTTTCTTTGTGTTGGGTTTTCGTTGTACAGACGTGCAAATTTAAAGTACAACCGGCACTTTGACCAGTTGCACCCCCATGACATATTATAAATGTATGTATGTATTTTTTATTTGTACACAAATCAATTTTAGATGTACATTATTATATAAATAAAAATTCAGTTTTATTTCCAAATAAACGTCATTACAAAGTTATTATAACATTATTATTTATTCCTACCAGTTTTCGCCCGCTGAACTTAAAAACTTTAATCTAGAATACCTGTAAATTAATAGAAGCTTGCACATTAGAATTATAGATATTACTTTACAAACTATTTCACTTGACACTTTAATACTGTTTAACTAAATTATGAACAAAAATTATTCTACATACTTGCTATTCACTAATTTCAATTGACAAACCATTTATATCCTAAATTACTATTACTACTACTGGTCATTCTAATAAGTAAACAATGATTACAAGTGACGTATGGAATATTAAATAACAACTTAAAGCCGAGTAAATAAGTCGTAACTTTTGTTAGCTTAAGATCCTTTAAAAAAGATTCTAAGATCTGTTTCATAAATACTATCAGTAATTCGTACCCGTAATTACTATCCGTATTCTCTACATGGCAGAAGCTTTAGTTATAGATAATTCAATCTAGACCCTTTGAAAAGTATTCCTGACCCACTGAAAAGTATTCCTGACCCACTGAAAAGTATTCCTGACCCGTCGAAAAGTATTCCTGACCCGTTGAAAAGTTTTTCTGACCCATTGAAAAGTTTTGTTGACCCGTTGAAAAGTTTTGTCGACCCTTTGAAAAATATTCATGACCAATTGAAAAGCTACATACGCCTATTGATAAGTGACTTACACCTTTTGAAAAATTACTTACACCCTTTGAATAGCTACATACTCACTGAAATGTTACATTTACCCACTGAAATTAAAGTAACTTCCATTATATTTAGATCATTGAGACAAGACACCTTGATTCTCTTAAAGCAAAGTCATTTTAGGTCTTCATATAGTCAAACAAACACATTAAAAAACTTATAAAAAATGCATGCAGCAGCTAGTATTTATATTGTATACTATACTATAATTGTATTTATACTAAACTCTACTAAAAAATGTATGTATACTCTACTATAAAAAAGTATGTATACTATAAGTATAAGTAAAAGTATGTATACTATAAGTATAAATAAAAGTATGTATACTATAAGGATAAATACGTATTATACAATAATTATACTAATACCATAAATAAATCGCTTTATAAATAACCTTATAGAGTGACCTAAGCTTGACAATATGGGCATGTACATGGGTCTTGGTCTGGGATTTCCAGCCTTGGTCGCTTGATTTTCCTATGATTAAATGGAAGAGTGTGAATTCCATCGTCCAACAAGTATCGTTTGCTGTCGATTGACGCCAACCCCCGCTTTCTTTGCCTGACTGTGTGAACACTATGTTTCTGTGATGTAATTCGGATACTTGTATTCGTGTATTGTATATGGTTTGTCAAGCAGTTCTTGTATTGTTCATATTGGCACTCTTTCTCCAGTGCGACTCTATCAATACCTTTCGCACGTTTTACGTCATACTGTAGAAACTAATTCTTTCCAGTTACTCTATTCACACCTGTAACCGACTCAACACGGAACATGTATTGCTTTGGTCTTAGATAAATAAACTCCGAAATGCAACCGTCTACTACTTCTGATTTCATGTAACCTAAACGTTTCTTATTTTCGTCAGAATGATACCTTCCAAACAAAGGATGGTGAGGGTCAAAGTTTGAGTTGTCAAAAGATTCTTGATGATCCAACATATCCTGGAAAACGTCCGTTGAATATAAGTGAATGAAATAGGAGTCCGTGTCAAGACCTATTAAAGACATTGGCTTTCCTTGTTTATCCCACAGTGGAAGGGCAAAATTGTAGTACCACTTGTAATGTAACAGCTTAGCGATGTCCAAACAATTAGCAGCCACGTAAACAGGTCGATCCAAGGTAACTGCCAACCGTTTGAGTGCCACAATGACCATGTCCTCTTCTCCAGGCTCCTTGTCGAGAATGATGACTCTGGAAATGGTTGGTTTCCGGTTGTACTTTAGCGCTTCTTCCCGAGATCGCACGATACGATAATTGGTCCTTTTTTCCTTACTTTCTCCACATTTCCCGTACACAGTATTTCCTTAAAAACCAAACTTATCGTTTTAAAACAGTTCTGAGGTTATAAGCATCGCTTAGTCGAAATATATTCTTACCTAGTAGTTTAAAAAAGTTCTGTTCCAGCTTTGATGGAGCGTTCTTCCGTTTTTCAGCAAGGACATCAAAATATGGTTTCAGAAAGGCTTTCTGTCGGAACTTGACAACTCGATGGATAAAAGCAAGTTTAACACCTATGCTAAGGTAAAACTGCAGAGTTCTGTAATGAACTTTGTACAAATTTCGGTCGTGTAAATCTGCTACAAGTTTGGGTTCAGTAAGTCGGGCTTCCTGGACCCCCAATACTTTTGCTTGTTCGTGTTGTCTCGCGGACAGTTCATCGTAATTAACTGAACGTTTGTATGGGGCCGGTGGAAATTGAGCGAAAAAATCGTGACAATCATCAGGGAAGAATAAAGTCACCTGTACACAAAAGTGGCATAATTATAAGTAATATTGTGCCGAAAGTAAGATCCCATTACTTTACGCCTTCGTGCTCCAATGTTTTACCTCATAGTAATATCCAAATTCAGCATCCTCTTTAGTCCCCATAATAAAAGACTCTCCTTCACGGAGAATTGTTTCGTATTCCATTCCTGTAACCCAATCGATATCCTTGTAAATTGTAGGAGACGACAAGGCACATGGGTATAAGTTGTTAATCTATTAATTACATTTGAATATAAATATCCGATAATAAGTTATCTTTTCAAATGTCTTCTTCGATAATTGCATCAAAACATGGTTTTATATATAATCTTACATCAAAATACATGATAAAAGTACTGGGTTTGTTCTCGTCAAAACCGGGCAGAAATTTGTTGTTTGCCATAATATGCTTTACAGAGCCGCCTGAAATTTAAGAAACATAGTATTTAAGTTCAGATATACCTTAGAATATTATAATTGCTAACGTACCTGAGCTAAATCCACCTCTAAGAGCAGTTCGGAAAAATAAAACAAGATCTGGGTCTTTAAGTATTTGTAGAGACACTCCCGTATAAGACAAGCAGCAATCAAAGCTTAGCTGACTTATCGAGTAGTAATGAATTGGATCAATATTAAAGTCCTTAAGGAACATATTTCGCATTCTAATTAATGCATCCGCCAAGATTAATACATCTGTGATGCAATAAACCAAGGTGTATTCCCGTAAATCTGTTATATTTAAGCTGGTCCAAACAGTTTTTGCATGGTTGTAATCTTCTGGGCTGCAAGGCTGTCGCTTGAGGTCGTTATAGAAAGACGTAATCAATGGTAGGGACGTTTCCTGATATTTTTCCATGGATGTGAAGTAGGAATAACAATATATTCCTTTTCGCAGGAGCAAGTTGACCTTATCTTCATCCTGGTATTTTGTCATAAAAAACTTCTTGGTGACATTGAATTCCGTTTGTATGTTCATTGTTTTTGCAATGCTATCCAAACTGTCGTGGAAAAAGTTACAAGAGTCCAGAAATTGCAATTTGTTGTTAATCCGTATTGATGTTATTCTTTCTGAAGTTTGAGCAATCATTTCAACAGTCTGAACAAGTCTCTTATTGCTTGCAGCTCTTAAAAGAAAGTGGCCATCGTAACCTGGAACAAGTATTGTAGTTGTCAGTTTTACTTACATGATTAGTTATTGTATTCTTCGAATTATAAGTATGTACCTTTCAGATTGTGGACAAATATATTGAGAACTCTCGAACACTTCCCATTTACGTTACATCCTTGACAAAGGTATCTGAAATAATAATTTCATTAATTGAATGGAATTCATAATCAAGTTACATATATCCTTGTATCATGGCTAAATTAATTACCCGACAAATTCAAAAGGAGGTAAGTGGCTATGATGCCTATGAGTAGATCCTGGTTTCGACATTTTTCCACACCAGACACATTTAACTGGTTCCTTTGGTATCGGAACATCGTGCAAAATTTCCGGAGCAATACGATAGGCCTCCTTCTCAAATTCATCAATGTTTTCATTTAGACGATCTGCTAGTTCTAAAAGTTGAGCTATCATACGTTCTGCTACATTTTCTTCCAGTGAACTCGCTAGATAGGACTCTGAAGTGACGAGCTCGTTCTTCCAGTCCAAAACAGCAAACGAGTAGGCCACGGGTCGGTGCTTTTGAAAAAGTTCTGTCTCGCCGTGCGTTTCGTTCATTTGTAAAAGCAGGCTTTCGAAATCAGCAGTAGCGTAATAAGGTGCAAGTATCCGGTTTTTGTGCTTTGTAAACCTCAGGAAGTCTTCTTTTGGGTAGCTTATCTTTTGACGGTCAAGCGCTGCGCATGTGGTAACGTGGTTCTCAAAAGAATATCCAAACGTTTGCAAGCAGAATCGGCATAAACCTTTCATATAAGGTTTCATTGGGTTTTTAAGAAAACCAGTCAAGTTACTTATTAGACAATAATGACCAATGACGCCATTCATAACAAGTAACAGATCAATCATAATTTCACGGTCTTCTTTCACAATACTCAATGGGTAAACGTGTTTACGTATGGTTTCGTATATGTACTTTTTCCTTTCGTATGCTGTTGACCCTTGCTGAGCGATCTCCTGATCCTCAATTTCCAATTCTATCTCATCTATGTTATCTGCGTCTTCTATGAGATTCGTCTCATATTCATTTATATCATCAGGGCACTCGTCGTAAAGGAAAATCGAGAGACCTATACCTGGGTTGTTGGAATGAAACTTGTGTATCTGTGAGACTGAAAATGGAAACTCAATTCCATCCCAATTAACTACAGGATCATCGAGGAATGGCTTGTAAAACTTTCTGGTAGTGAGAACACGTTTGTCACTTGCGAGATATCCTTTTATCAATGGATGGGCCAAAATGCTTCTTTTAAAACAAAAATTGTCATGAGATGGAACATTGACAAGAGTATAATATTTTGATCTCAGTATTTCTGGAAGCTGTTTTGACGATGTTCCTCCTAGTAAATTCCCAACATCCATTACTGTAAATTTAAACCGGTTTATACGCTCTAAAATGAGGCCTGAACCGTTTTCTTCAAAGTTTTCGATACGTACATTGAATTGTTCCCTTGCCAAATTGTAAACATGATGTAATTCGAACTCATTCAAAACCGTAAACATAAACGACTCAAAAGGAACGAATCTGTGAGTAGCTAATTCACCATCCTCTTTTAAAAATTGCATATTTAAGTCAAACTGAAGCTTGAACATTCTTCGTTTGTGTATCAAAGTACGTAGTGTATTTAAAATCTTATTTTTTAGTGCAAAGAAAAGTCCATCTACGTCATTTGCTTCGACATTGCTCAAATCAGCTTCATATATTGTATACGTTTCATTTAAGACATTGCGCGTAAGATGTACATCCAACGGGTCTTGGGTTATTGGGGTTGTTTGTATATCATGATTGACATTTTCTTGGTGTACGCTATAAACGTGCTGCTGTAACTCTGCTATTGTACCGAATCGTATCTGGCAAGGTCCACACATACGTTTTTGCATGTCACGATACGCTGCGTGTGCTAAAATATATTAATACTTTGTGTTAAAATGTATACATACACAGGCATTTTGTACTACAAGAAACACAATATGCAGCAAAGTTTACCAGTTTTTGTAGCCTTTGGTTTCTTGGGCTCTTTCTTTTTTCCATGATGGTGCTCATGTTGTCGCGTTGAAGTTGCGCTGGTAGACGTACTTGGGACATCATCGTCAGTAAGTGCTCCACTTCCTGTGTGTTGATTTTTCATAGCTAAAGATAACACATAAATTAACAGTTGTAGTTAAAATCTAACTTAAAATATTTTTCTGATGCACTTCGTTTTGGAAAAAATTACTTGTTTCATTAAGTGATCGTTGATCATCCTTCAGGATAAAAGGTGCGGCTGAAACCTGACTGTGTGTTGCTGTAATTGTTTATAAAAGTTCTATTATTGAGAGTTTATTTTGGAACGGAAATATTTTAAAACTGATCAATAAGAATTACCAAACTTACATTTACATTCACACTGAAACATTTTACACTGTACACAAATATGCTCACGATAGTGATCCATTAACTCGGCTACGCTCTCAAAATTAGATGAGCACAAATGACATGACTGCGCAATTTTCATTGCGTTTTGACATGCGTATGCGTGATTTGACAAAAAGTGATATTTTAATGGACAATACAAACAGTAATGTTGGTTGACATGCTGAAGAAACGAATCGACAGACTCGCATTCCGTTGAACAAACTGGACACTTCATATTGAGTTTTTAAAAAAACTGACTGTATGATGTGTTACGGTGATGACTATTTTTAGTAGTTTGACAGAAAATAGAAAGCTGGATGGATTAGAGATGATTCCTGAGAGAAAAAAGGAGAGTAACTGGATATATTTTTCACCGTCATTTTCCTTTTATCATTTTTGGTAGCATCATTGATCACCGTTTTAAAATAACATGTTATTATGCAACGTTATAAGTTTAGATTTCGTAGCAACAAACGTTTTTTCGATTTACGCTATAATACTCTAGAGTAGTGAAGCCGTGAGAAATTAAAATCATTGGTTTCACTGGACATATTTCAGTTTTTTAATGCATAGTTGTGAATTTTTAAAGTACATTATAACGCGTGCCATAATTTCGAGTATTGATTGCAGACATTGGTTATCGTTGAAAGATAATAACTTACCTACGACAACTAGATAGTGAAAATATGGACTAAAAGAAGCGTGAGAAGGGTAGACAGAATGCTTTCTCGTAGTACTTACATACATGACACACTTTCACTCTGATGTTTCTTGTGATGCATTATGATACGGATGATGATATTTTTTTAAAACCATATATTGATATTAAGTTTTTTTACTGTACTTATAACAGATAAGTGCTTTCATGTGTTGCATTGTTAGCATTGAAATTTCGTAGAATCGTGAGAATGGGAAAATCTGTACTCATGCACATCATACTTCTCACTGAAGAGTATCGTAGAATATATTATTTCTTAGACACGTGCCCAATTTTCAGTAACTTGTATATACATACATAATTAAGTTTTTGTATATTCGTGTACATATGAATACATACATGTCATTATAAAACGTTTTGTTGTAAAATGCAAAC
>JAQFXM010006542.1:0-13089 GCA_034693345.1 Entomobrya multifasciata | reverse complement strand
GCATAGTATTACACTTGCATCATATTATATCATTACATTAGTATACATATTATATTAACTTGTCACTTCTGTGACACATTAATCATCTTCCGTTAATGTAAACCAATTATGCATACAGTTGTCGGAGTAATTATTACAGCTATATACTAGGTCTTCCAAAATACTTTACCGGCAATTAGAACCAATTTCCAAATTCTCCTTTCGTACAAGACGTGGTCAACGAGACGAAAATAATCATCGATAAGCTCACAAACTGAAAGAAAAGGAACAACATAATAAAAATAATCAATCAGCTTATAACAAAGTAGTTGTAAGAAGCATCATTTTTTGTTGTGCGTCGTTACCGTTTGCAAGGTAGAAAATGTCAGTGGGAAGACTTTTGCCATAACAGAGCATGACTTATTTGCTTTCCAATGTAAAACCAAGACAGTTGTTTTCACATTTAATTCTAAGCCGTCTTGTATTAAAGTCATTTTTGCTACTCGCGACATCTGCATAAAATAAACCAGTATGAATTAAGCTTATACACGGAAAAACTCAATTCTACATTGTAATATTTGTATTAGAAATACTATAGTTATTTAACATACTCACATTTATTGCGGCAAATGAGGCAAGGAAATAAATTGCGATAAATAGGCAGATAACAACACCATTATATGGAATCGTAACGAGCGTTGATAAATTGGTAGCCGATAGAGACGAAAACACAAGCAGGTCAGCAACGTACGCCAAAAGAAGTAAACCGTGAACTTCATTGTAAAAAGTCATAACACGAAGAATTCTTCGATAAAGAAAAACTAATCCAGTTTTGTTGTCAAAATTTGTACTTGTTTGTGATGCCTTGATAGTCTTGTAAACTAAATTTCTAAATTGTAACGCAATGAATGCAAATGACACTACTCCAAATAATACATCGACTTCGAGAAGTGTGGTCTTTAAACTCAAGATCGTGTAGTACATTATAAAGACTGCAGCAATCACAGTATTTTTTGGAGTTTTGTTGTTCGTTTTTAGAAAGTTTCCAAACGGCAAGTCGTATCGCACCATGTCCAGCGTTGCATTGAAATTATCATAAAAACTTAGGTCTGGCACTTGAGATAAGGTTAAGATGACAATTGCCAGAACAGTTATAATGGTGACGAAAGAACTTTTTAATAACTGCGTAATAAATTTATATCATTACAAAGAATGAAACAAAATATATGTAATGAATATACTTGCTTACAAGATTTTGGTGTTTTGATGGTGGACTTTGAATATGCTTCGTACACATTCGACTAAATATGTTCAAGAAATGTATATATTCTGCAGTTTTGATAAAGTAGGCCCAATGATAGGCTAACCAAATAAGTAGAAAACAAATAAAATTAAGAATTACAACAAATGACCTCAGGCAACCGTCTTTGACAATTGACCCACCAACATCTTGTGTTCGCATATAAATTGGAACTAACAAATGATAAATCATCAGGAGATTTGTAATCCAGCACATGATCTGCAAAACGTTTTAAAAATATTTCATAAAAACACATTTGATAAAACAATAAGAATATATTATAAAGCTCACTCTTTGTGGCAACCATTTTATTGCAAGAAGTGATCCGTTAGAAAGTACTTTTACTCTGAATGGAATGAAGCACAGGTAATATGATATATCATGATATACTTTAAAGAAAACAAAGTATTCGCTGCCTCCGTGTACAGTATCCATGAAAAAAGTAAAATATTTTAAAAGCGAAATGTCAGTTAAAGTCAAAGATTTAAAGTTTTAGTTTATAATAAACTTCCTCCATTCTTGGCTAGGTTAGCTTGGAAGAATATTATATCAAACATAAATGAATTTAGAAATAAGAACGTATAGAAAAGTTTTTAAAAAATATAGGGGTTATCCAAGCTTTGCTGCTATATGAAATTTCCCTTTTTGTAGTACCTGAGCTGAGCTACCATTGTGTAACGTAATTAAGTAAAGTAATTGTTAACCTGTAAGAGGTGTGAAAATGGTATTCTTAAACTGATAAAAACAACGAAAAGATTAAATAATACGCATAAGTTGTTCACATATATTTAGATTTTTTGAATTAATAGACAATGATGCTGAGGTACGATAAATATATAAAAATTAATACATGAAAATCGATTACAAGAGAAGATACTATACAATAAAGACTATTAGAATTCTCTATTGTATACGATAATTGATTCAATAACAGCAACACTAGTAAATGCTAAAGACCAATTACGTTATAACAATATAATATATATACAATGTTTTAAGAGAAAACATCGGAAACATTAGTTTAGTTTGCCTGAAGCGTAATAAATTATTCAACTCTTTTCATAATTCAAAACTTAATTTAATTTTTATAATGGTCTTGAATTATTAAATTGTAATTACTTGCTTCTAGTGGAAACTCTCAGAAAAACATTCATTTGGTCAAATGAACAATACGTATGCCCAAGGTTATTTGCCAAATATTTCTCTAGTGTAGTTTTGGCAACATCATCCTGCTGATTGACCAATCAATAATAATTAAAAGGATTAAACTATACATCCACTAAATTCATCTTTTAATTTTCATAATTCCTGATAATTTTACTTCAAATCAGTAGATCATAAATATGATACCAGAATATATAAAGTTTGGATTATAGATAATTTCGAAATTCATCCGTGTCACACGAACTGATTAGGGAGACGAATAATATCATTGATAAGCTCACAAACTGAAAAGAATTAAACAATTTGAAATAATCATTTATACTTGATCCTGATTCACTCAAAAGAATAACTTGATTTATATTTTTACCATTTGCAAAGTTGAAAAGGTCAACGGGAATACTTTGGCCATCACAGAGCATGATTTGTTTGCCCTCCAATGTAGGACCAAAACTGTAGTTTTCAAACTTAATTTCAAGTCGTTGGATATTGAAGTCAGCTCCACTATACTAGACATCTTCATAAAATAATTACTCAAGTAATTATACTCACAAACGTAAAGTGTCTTATACAAAAAAAAACCCAACTTACATTTATTGCTGTAAATGAGGCAAGAAAATAAATTAGAATAAATGTGCAAAGTACAACACCACTGTATGGCATTGTTATGATTGTTGATATATTCTTAGCGACCAAAGACGAAAATACGAGTATGTCAACTATGTATGTGAAAAGATATAAACCGTGAATTTCATTGTACATTGTCATTACACGACGGATATTTCGATAAATGGCAATCGTCTCAGATAATTTGACAAGATTCATGGTTTGTCGGGATGTCAAAACTGCGTGGCGAACCAATTTTCTAAACTCATAAGCAATGCATGCAAATGATATTATTCCGAACAATAAATCTACTTCAATAAGTGCCTCCTTTAAACACCAAGAAGTACAGAGTATAATAAATCCTGCAGCGATCAAAGCCGTTCCGTGAGTTCCGGAATTTGGTATTAAATCTTTTGTGTAATTTCCAAATGGCAACTCGTTCCTCAACATGTCTAATGTTTCATTTAAATTACTATAAAAACTTAAATTCGGAACTTGGGATATAGTTGAAACAATAATAGCCATGGTGGTCAGTATGGTAATGTTCAAATCTGAACAAAGCTGCAAGAAATATATAGATAAAATAAAATAAAACATAATAAAACATTCGTTGTATTTAACTTACAAGGGTATGGTATTTGGGTCTAGGATCCCAATCATTTTGCAGACTCAGTTTATTAAACGACCTTAAAAATCGTGTATAAGTCGCTAATTTTACAAAATATATCCAGTAAAATGATATGAAGATCAGCAACATCCAAAACAAGTCAAGAAACTCAACAAATGATCCGAGGCATTCGTCTTTAACAATTGCTCCAGTCGCTTCTTGTGAATGCATGTAAAGTTGAATTATTCTGTGGTACATGTATATTGCATATGCAATCACACACATGATCTGTTAATCGAATAAATAAATGATATTTGTCAGTATAATTACTGTTTGAAAAAAGTACATAAATAAAACAATACCTTTGCGGCAGCAATTGCGTTGCAACGAGCGTTCCGTTAGACAAAATTTCAATTTTGAATGGAATGCAGCACAGGTAGTATGATAGATCATGATACACCTTTAGGAAAACCATGTATTTGTTGACAATATTTGCTGAACTCATGAGAAAGCCAAACTAGATTTCGCTTGGGAAGGTGGTTGGTTAAAGTTGCAGTAAAAAATTTCATAGCCACAAGTAAACTTGGATTTTTGATTGGTCGAATTTTATAAAGGATAACGACGAATAACCAAATGAACGAGAAAAATAGGAAAAATTTCCCAGCTGTCCAAAATTGCCAATTATTTTTTGTCATCAATTATTTGGTTCCATTAATCTGCAGTAGACAAGTTTACATCTTAACAAACCGAAAAAAATAATGATGACAAGTTTTGGCTTTTAGAACTTAAAATTCACAAGATAATACAATGCATGTATCGAACATCCAGGAAAGAAATTTACCACATTAGTTTGCTGGTTAGGATTTACTTTGTAGTGCATGTGTTGTGGAAACTATTTAATAACTTTCCATGATAAGTATCGTGAAACCATGAATAACGATTTAAAACCAAAACCACAAAATTGTCATTATTTGTTGTTGAAAATGTAGTATGTTATAAATGAAATTAAGAATGATTGATGAGATGCAGACCCAGTTTAAGGAGTACAAGAGCATTATATTTGGCCATAGAAGCACTTCATTCATGTTATCGATTTCAGTTATCAAAAATTCATTTATAAAACTTAATACTTTATTGAAACATAAATTAATGTAACAAGGGTAGATTACTCCAGTATTAATTAAAACCTATATACAATCGTTTCCAGTCATCTGAGTTTATTGAAAAACTTTCAAATCTTACTTTAAAAGCGTTGTTGTGAATCAACATTGTGTGAAAATAAATGGGTAACAGTTAGTAGGGTCTCTTGATATTGATAACTCATGTCATAGCATAATGTTAAAACAATATGTTACCAATAAAAAATTTAATCGACTCTTAATCTTGTCATTTCATTTTGATTTAATTTGAAAACTTCAAGTATTCAATACAAATAAGGAAAATAGTTTCTGACTAAAATTTAATTATAGAAACAAATATCAGTTGTACAATCAGTTGGAACTTGACTGGGCTCTTGGACTGGAAACACCCACGTTGGGAAATTAATTATGGCTGCTGGATTAGTAGTTGAATTTGTAAGTGCATCCTTAAAAAATTCAAAAATTAAGGTACGCTTCATAGCAAACCATTTTCCCATGGGAACGGTAAAGTCCATAAAAAAGTATCCACTATTCGTTCACAAAAATATCCAAACAATAGTACAAACATAATATTAGAAAATAAGTCTAATTTTTATAGATCATATTCATTATACGAATAAAATTTATTCTCAAGCAGGATACATTTAGTCTAAATACCTTATTTGAAATTCAATTCGATCTCTTTGTAAATTAGGACTACCTATTTTCAAAGCTGCGCAAAAAGCGTTTCCCTGGTCGTCTTGGTTCATCAACGGATAATAAAATATGAAGCCATGACCAACTGACCCCTTTTTAAAATATCAATTTTAAAATCATTTACAAACTATTTTATTTTCCAGATACCGTATTTTTGTGCATTTTCTTACAGTTTTCTCGCACCGTACGTTGTAATCATCATGGCGAGGTGGAATTCTTCTTAATTTTCCCATGTATGATGGATTGAGAGCACAGTTTAGTCCGCGTGATACTAATGGATTTGGATTTATATGACTTGCCGTTGATGGCATTGTTGTTCGTTCCCAGTCCTTAAAAATCATAATTACTTGAATTAAAGTACTTAAATTGGAGATTTGAAATAACCCAACACTTGAGTTTTTTAAAAAGTTTTCAATTACTTACAACGTTATTAGTATCAAATGGTTCTCCGAGTTGCTCAGTACTGTGCGGTTTAATTTTCTGTATCATTTGCGAAAGCGATACCCCAACAACCTGAAAGTCTCCACAGACTGCTTCTTCTGCAACAGTTTTTGACCACACAGTCAAGTAAAAGAAATAATCTCCATTACCAGGATCCTGTACTACAGTTGTTTCGTAAAATATACATTTGTCTATTTTATCTACGTAAAGCGGTGAAGTTGGATTTAATGGTGTGCCAATTGGGGGATTTCCTTCGGCAAACTTGAAACAGTTACAATTTTGAATAGGAAAAGGCACTTTTGTCCGCGGTATTGGACTGGCTAAATGACACATCTTATTTTTGGGATCGTCCGTTTCAAAGAACATTTCGTTTCTGTCGATTTCTGTAACTGTAGGACTCACAAGTAAAAGGGATGGATCGTATTCCCAAGTTACACCGGAAGATTGCTGGTAGCCGATATCGTAAACTTCAGTTTTTATTCTGTATATTTGAACGCCTGCTGAACCTGCTTGAATAGCCATTTCCGCTCTAAATTGAAACATTGATAGTTAAGTTATTATAAAGTAATTTCCAAAATATGTTGCAAAACTCGTAATAAATAAACTTACATAAATTGAATTTGAGTTGCACTAGTTTGTGGATTAGGTTTCTCCAAATATATCTGCAATGCCACAGGTTTTTCCAACTTTTGAAGCTCCACATTAGTATTAACTTGTAACCAACTTGGTGTTCTACCACCGTATTGAAACTCTTGTCTAAAATCTCCACCCCCAGGTTTTGTCCTACTATCGCATTCACTTCCAACTGGATGTGAAAAGTCCATTTTTCGAATTTCGTATGTTAACATATCTTGTGGCTGTAAACACACTCGAAAAAATTCGTGATGTTTTGGTGTCCCAAATGGAAATCCATTTCCATTTATTGCTGCAAAAGCTATGTCTTGCACTATAATGTTAGAGGTACAAGCTGCCGATTGATTTTGTCCGTTGAAAATTAACATTGCCCCAATTGTATCAAATTTTTTGCCATCTACGGTGCAAGGTACAATGGTAAAGTTGAAACAAGATGGATCGATTGGCGGACTGGCAACGCTGATATCTTGGACAATACTTCGATCTGGAATTTGGTTGAATCCACCGTGTCGAAACTCGGTACCTAAAGGATTTAGAATAACTATTTATTATTTAAGTGTTTAAAGTAATCTACATTAAAATAAAGACGTTTCCAAAATTCTTACAATCGCAAACATCAGAAGTCGGCACAAACGGTGTTTTAATACAACTAACATTCTTAGCCATATTTGGATCGGCCATAAGAAGCAAATGCGTTTTTAAATGTTTTCCAGTCTCACTCGTAACTTGTGTCACAGTCCCCCCATTCAATTCATAAATGACTGGAAATCTATCCACATATCGTAAACTATTTGCATGTTGGGGTTCAAAAAAGTGGATTTTAAAAAGCACCTGAATTTCTTCAAAAACTGGTGTACCCGAATATACCCACTTTGCACAATGCGTATCATCATCCTTATTTAAACCCCTATAGAAAAAGTAAATTGGCGCTGAGCCCACCGGCTTTGCACAATCTTTTGGACTAGTCGTTCCCGTTTTTATTGCCTTAAGGTTTCCAGAATAACCAGTTGGAAAGCATTTTCCCTGAACATAATCATTCGTCTTATCCGCCCTATCCCATTTCCCTTCGGTTAACATTGTTTTAGTTTTCCCATCCTTTGTTCTTCCCAACATAGTCAACACAAATGACTGAATTACAATATGACTGCAAGATAAAGCTGTACCAGGTGGCGATTGTTTTGTAATGCTCAGAAAAAATGTAGGACTTTGTCCTGCTGTTGTATCATAAACGAAATGTATTTGCATGCATTGTGAGAGGGTTATTATTTGAGCGTCAGTTGCAACTGTAGATTCACCAGGTTTTTCAAACTCAAAGCAATGACATGTTGTCCAGTCAAGGTTAGGTGGTGTGGGTTTTGCTTGATTTGCATAGCTTAACAAACAATCAGGTTTATCTTCATCAATATAGTCAGGATGCAGTTCAATTCTTGGTACAGCTGTATTTATTTGAGAAGCTGCAAAATCTACCTTTCCTCCTGAAAAAGCCAAAGTTCTGTGTTCAGTTGCTAGTCGAAATTTTTCCACTGCACTGCTAGGATTACGCCTTACTTGAAACTCAGCACTGTAAAACAAATCATAAAATATAACCAAGACGTTACAATTCCGATCATTCTTACACATTGTATTCTAAAACATGAAAATTTTGTTTTTACATGAATTGTAAAGACTGTGGATGTGGATTGCTGAATCCTTGAACAGACTGTAGTAACAAAATTTGTACGGCAAAAGGACTTTGTACGCCTGTATTTTCCGATACTGTTTCCAAATTAATTGATAACCAACTCGGATACGTGGCATTTCCATATAAAGCTCTGTCCCGATTAATAAGTTTCATACATGGAAATGGAATACCGTTGTAACCATTTACAACAGGCCAATAATCCAATACGGGTGTTGAAGTATCAAAACATTCGTTTGTAGCAAAATTTATCGTAAGTTCCCCATATGGATATCCCAATTCATTTATTGCAATCACCGACATGTCTAAAGTTGTTAAGCCAATATGCTGACATTGTACCCCTTTTTGTACAAACAATGCACCTAATCTTTCACCCGTATGACTTCCCGGACAATTGACCATTTTAAATTCAAAGCAATCTTTGAAGCCAGGTATTTGATCCAATTCTTGAGTAGGTGTAGCCGCAACTTCACCTTTAGGTTGGTATGGTTTAAAACATCTACACATTTCCGTTTCCCTTCTTGTTGGACCTTTTACACAAACTCTTGAATAAGTTTCATAAGTCACTAAAGCCACTCTGTTATTTTCCTTATCGTAACTTAGTTGCACCGAACTTCCACCAGGAGCAACCTCATAAATTTCTTTATGCATATCCTTATATTGTATAAAATCAAACGTTGATCCTTGCTGAGCTTTATAAAGAACTGCAAATCCTGCTTGAATTTCCATATTTTTACCAGAACTATTCGGCTTCCAACTCCATTTAGCGCAAACTATGTCAGTATCGAAATTACTTAAACTTCGACCATGCCAAAATAGCCCTTTATTTTGATTACTTGTACCAGAACAATTTCGAATGCTTCGTAAAGGAGATAATTTTGGAGTAGGGGTATTACTTGGTGCTGTATCAACACATACACCTGGTGTAGTGTAAAATGTTTTATCTGCGTCATCAATAATAGACCATTCACCTAGAAAGCACAGAGATAAGCAAAACTTATAGATCTGAAACTAAAAGTTAAATATATTGGATTTATTTTAGTTTAACATACCTATAGCTTTTGCGTTTGTACTACCAACCTCCCTTGCAAGCACTGTGAATCGTACATCCTCAATTTCCATTGGATTCATTGGGCATGTTCCTCCAACTTTCTTTCTAAAGCTCATATAAAATTCCAAAGTTGCTCCAGGAGTAGCTGGTGGATTGAAATCGATTTCGAAACAGTCTTTTATAGTTGCGGGTGGATCACCACATGGTTTTGGGGTTACACATTTTTCTAAACATTCACAAATAAATGGCATTGTAGGTCCTGAACCACCATTTGGTTTAGGTGGTTGACAAGCTGGTGGTTGCGTGTCAGTTAAGTATGCAAGATCTGGAGTTATGTCAGTTTGTAGAATTGTGCTTGCCTGTAGATCCACTTTATTTGATGCATCGTACATTAATTCGAGATGCTCAGTGACAATTCTGTACATTCCAAAGTTACCATTTTGTTCTTGAACGCTAAATTCGGCTACAAATTGTATGGAAGTGGGAGCATTTGGCTTCGAGGCAGATTTTACTTCATCTTGTAAAACGAATTGGAATACAGTACCTTCGTAACCTTGAAATGGGCTGCCTTCACTTAAAGTGTCAGCGTTTATTGTTAGCCATTTAGGTAAAGCATATAATGTTTGAGGATTTGCTGCTGCGTATTTTGTACAGTCGTATTCCACGGGATCCTGGTTGAGTATCACGGGTTTCGAATTTTGTAGATCTGAAATAGCGTTGCCGGTTGCAAAGCACATTTTCATTTTTTGGTTCACTGAGATTTTGCCGTACGGGAATCCTAAGTCGTTTAAAGCGATTACTGATATATCTATTAGTTTTATGCCAGCAGGGCATCCGTTTGATCCAGAATTTATTATGAATTGAGCACCAAGATTTTCACTTGTATGGCTATCAGGACAACTAGCCATTTTGAAGGTGAAGCACGGTGAAAGTGATCCCGAAAGGTTGGCATTTATTTGACCATATTGTTGAGCACCTTGTCGTCTAGGATTTATACAATCGCACATGTAGCTTTCGCGGGGTATTGGAGGTGGAGGAGTTGGGGGTGGGGTAGGTGGAGGAGTTGGGGGAGGTGGTGGTGGGGGTGGAGGTGTTATTGGGGTTGAGTTTGCTTGCCGCGGAAATAGACTTTTTAGCGTGAAAACTGGTTGTTCATAATAGGTAGGATCTAAGTATAAAATTCGATTGTATTTGGAGTTTGACCATTTAATATTCTGGGTTGCAGGGTTTACTATGAGGTCTTTGGAGTTCCAAGTGTAGTAGCTTGAATATCCTGTAGATTTTATGGTGAGAAGGAATTCAACTGATATTTGAATTGGTGTTGGGAGATCAGTGGAATATAAGTGCATATTTACTTCTGCTGCTATGCCATTAGTTGCATCTAAGGTGGAATTGTAGACAAGTGTATTTGGAGGTGGATTTGTTTTAATGTCCTGAATTAGATTGTCTATTTGTTCTTCGTAGGTTTGTAAAGAGGTACATCCTAGAGTAAAAAGATTACTAACTCCATTTTTTATGTACTCTTGAGGAAATCTTGGTGGCAGTGGGGGTAAAAAATTTCGACTTCGGTTCTCAGTGTAAATGGACGACCAAGTTCCCAAAGCGACTCCTTTTGTGTAGTTTTGCTCAATTCCGATATTTGGATCAAATTGGGCGACGATTGTTGCCACAAGTTTGTCTATTTGATATTCAGTACATTCGGAATATCGGTTAGTTAATGCCATGGTTAGAAATAGGTGAAGAGAATTAGGAACTGGGTATATTTTCATGTTGATACAGTTGCTGAAGTTAGTTGAGAGTTTGGAAGATAGTTCTGGTATTTCGGGATCACCCACCCAAGAAAATTGACGGCAAAGCTGGTGGCGTCCATTTAGTTCTGGACTGATCCAGAATAAAATGAAAGCCATAAGAGTGTATTTTAGGGGCACATTGAGACAGAAGCCCATTTTGCTTTCAGAAGAAAAAAATACAGTAAAAACTCACTGATGCAGTGCAACCATACTACTCTTTAAGCTTAGTGGTACAAACTATCAAAACATTTCTAAGAAACCATTTTGATTTTAACAAATGATAATAAATCAAATACGTAAATGGAATTTCTGGAACCAGTTGATGTTTTTGTGAAACGTCCTTGATGGTATATACACAATGTCAAACAAACATTGATTTGTGGATTGCTAGCAAATTTTAAATATGCAGTTGCACATTTCTATTAGATATCCAATATTGAGACTGCTTTCTGATAAAACTAACCTTTGACACCCATTTATTTTAAACACCCACCCAGTCGTGTGAAATGAGGTACTGGAACACAGCTAAAAATGTTATGAAAACGTTGAAAAGTACATGCAAAACTATGAATTTTACTCGATTTAAGGGGTGAAATAGTTTGCCAATCATGTCTGCTTGACGACGATGTTTTATTTGTACTACTTTTGTTAAGATAAACAGTCAAACAAATTGTGGATTTTTTCGATTCAAACGGGCAATCACTGGGGTCTACATGATAAACAAACAAGTTTGGATCTCTCAAATAAAGGGATCATCTTTATAAGTTGAAATTGAAATCAAAGTCCATAGCAAGTATCTCTTAATCGATGCAACGTTATTTGAGTCATTACTTTAGTTAGTTTTGACTGAAAAACGTATGGAAAAGTGATTGTAATAAGAAATTAAACATTTCGAATAAATAACAATCAGTTAATTTTGATTGCAGAAATCCTAGAATTAACGTCAGTTACTACGAAAAACATGTAGGTATATGTATATTATTTTATGGTATATATTAATGTTGCTGGTGCTTTGCTATAAAAGGGTGCAAACTCGCTACATTTTTCTATATTGTCCTCGTATGAAATTAGCTGGTGACGTCCATTTAGTTCTGATGGATGGTGACGTCTTTTAAAATATTTATACGCCTTTAGTATTTTTTTTCATGAGTTCTTGAATTAAAATTTATCAACAACAACGCTATCAATGGAATAATATGAAACCATCTTACATATGTAATATTATTTGAATAAATCGAATTCCATTCTGATTACAATTTATGGTCAAATTAATTTTTGCTTTTATTTATTCAAAAAGTACGAACACTTTTTTAAATCTAAAAAATTATATTTTTAGAGGACATACTTTACAATGAAATAAAATAGGCTAAAGTATTTAGAAACAATTTTGTAATAGTTATATAACGGTAGGCATTTTAGAACTCTACTGCTTAACTCCAGCAAGAACACAGTCGCCTTTCTTTGTACCTTTCCTGGAAACGTAATTACCCTTAATAGTTCTTCCTGTGTCTGGTAAATCAATCTCCTTCTTGTGTTTTGTTTGCAAGTGATTTCTCCAATTATGCCTATGAGCATACTTTGCACCGCAAATCTCACAAACAAATGGCTTTTCCTTTGTATGTGTGTTCATATGATCTTTTAACTTTTGCTTATCTATACACTTTTTACCACAAGTGGCACACTGAAACTTCCAGCTATCTGGTCCTCTATGATAATCCATATGTATTTCTAATGACTTTTTAATTTTAAACACTTTACCGCATTCTGGACAAATAAATGATTTATCCGAATGAAATGTGCTCATGTGCATTTGCAACCGATTCTTCACTAAAAATTTCTTGTCACATTTTTCACATTTAAACTCGTCTGGATCATTTGAATGTCGATCGTACTTTTTATGCCATTGTAAGTCAGCCTCCGTTTTAAATCTTCTTTTGCAGTTTTGCAAATCGCATGCTTTAACAAGTTGTGAAATGTCATCGACATTTGAATGAAAACGTTTCATATG
>JAQFXM010006541.1:0-13096 GCA_034693345.1 Entomobrya multifasciata | reverse complement strand
GGTCCAAAAAATCGCATTTTTAGCGTTACGTACTAATTGAATCACCCCTAATGATAACGCAAATAAAACCACAGCTCAGGTACCCCGACCCATTGAGGAGCGTCAAAGGACTACTCTCATCAATGACCAAACCGCCATTACCATTCTCGAAGAATTAGGTTTGGACCAACAGTTCTTCGATGGAGGCAGAGTCCTAGCATGGGGTCTTCAACCTAACGACCCCGACTTTCTCCGCATTCACAAGTACATCGAAAGAGGACAAGGGTACTTCAACGGTGTCAAAGTTTTAAGTATTTTAAGGATCATTCCCAGTGTCCACACTTTGAATGGAAATCCCAACGCCTACATTGATTTTAAGGATGATCCCAGGGTGGTTGGATGGAATAGGATGATGCTTTGGCATGGAACTAAACAAGCTAATGTTAAAGGTATACTGGAAGACGGTCTGAAACTGCCAAATCATGCGGGACTCTACGGCCCTGGCATTTACTTTGCTGATATGGTTTGCAAAAGTTGTCAATACACGGATTATCCTACTGACACACGGAACTCTCAGGTGGGTAAAGTTGGTTACCTGTTTTTGAGTGATGTTCTTCTTGGAAATGTGTACGAAGCTTTTGAGAAGAATCGGAATTTGACCAAACCTCCTCCAATGAATGTAACGCCTTGGTGGCAGATGTGGGGTCAGCAGCAGTTTGCACCAAGGCAGAGTGTCATGGCCACTGATGAGTATGGTGGGTACGGTCCAAGTTCTTTGGGGGATGAGGCTGTTGATGGAAGTACCTGGCCATTGGGATATGCGTGGGGATTAGGAAACACTTATCATGAGTATATCGTCTACAATGTCAATCAGGTGAAGCCCAAGTTTCTCGTCAAGTTTGAATACACAAAGACGCCTTATTATCCTAAGATATCGTGATGCGATTCATGTGCATGGGGGAGCCTGCTAATGAAGTAGGTGGTAATTCCTGCATTAAGTCGATGAACACTAAATTTGTTAATTCTAAGCTTGCAATTTGTTAAAAAATTTCGCGCAATAAAATAATACGAAATTTGAAGGGGAAATATATTGGAGCTTTTATATATATTTTTTTTTATCAAATTATTATCATTCTTGATTTTCACAAATGTGTCCATATCTTGCATATAATTTCTATTTAGTCTTCGCCAACAACATTATGTAGTATTTGTATTGCATGTAGAAAAAGTAGTTGAAATCTTTTAACTATAAATCTGATTAATTACTGTACTGTAATTATTTATTTAAATAGTTTCTAATAATATATTTTGTCTTACTCTGCTATACTAAATATCCTATTTTTATACTGATACTTGGCAATATATCTGTATGATTCTTGATAGCTAGTCTCAAAGCCAAAGCCTTCTACATTCTTCATTTGACCGATTAATAAGTACTACTTAAGTTAATAAGAAAATAAGAAAGTTTGAGAATACGAAACAAAACCGATTCTCATAATGCCCCAAACTACCATGTCATCACACAATCGTCTGTGCTTAGCCTATTTACTTAAAGTATACCGGTAGCACCTGCATTTTGACTATTTATTAACAGTGGCCAGTGTCTCTGGATATGGATACCCAGTGTAATTTTTCGTCGTTAAAGACAACTTGGCTACAGTACTTTTTTGAATGCAACCTTTTGGCACACATTTGAAAGTACATTTTATGCAAGCCTACTAAAATATTCAAATAAAATATTCTCACAACTTTCTCCTCATTTAAATCTAGTTCAAAGTTTACATCATTTCCAAGATGGTTTACGGATTTTCAATAAAAAAGAGACAAAGAGCTGCCCTCATCGATGACCCAGCCGCCATCGCATTTCTCCAGGAATTAGGTTTGGACCAACAGTTCTTTGAAAATGGCAATGTGTTAGCGTGGGGCCTTAACACTGGCGATCCAGACTTCATCCGAATACACAAGTACGTAGAAAGGGGTCAATACGCTTATGAAGGTGCGGGTGGAATCAAAATCCAAAGTATTTTGAGGATTATCCCCAGTGTCCACTCTTTGGATCAAGACCCCAAGTCATATTTGGATTTTAAAGATGATCCCAAAGCTGTCGGAATGAAAAGGATGATGCTCTGGCATGGAACCAAGCGGTACAATGTGAAGAGCATATTGCAAAACGGTTTAAAACTTCCTCACGTGACTAATCCAGGGATGGGTTACGGAACCTTTGGCGCTGGCATTTATTTTGCTGATATGGTTTGCAAAAGCTGTCCGCATACTGATAATTTTGCTCAGGAAGGTAAAGTTGGTTACCTCTTTTTGAATGATGTCCTTCTGGGAAATAGCTACAAAGCTTGGGAATTGAACCCATATTTGCGCCAGCCTCCTCCAATGAATGTATCGCCTTGGTGGAAAATTGTGGGTCAGCAGCAGTATGTACCAAGGCAGAGTGTGATTGGCACTGACGAGTTTGGTGGATACGGTCCAAGTTCTTTGGGGGATGTGACTATTGATGGGTGTACCTGGCCTCTGGGGTATGCGTGGGGAATAAGAAAAACATTTCACGAGTACGTAATTTATGATGCGAAACAAGTGAAGCCCAAGTTTCTTGTCAAGTTTGAATACACACAGAAGCCGTTTTATAAGATAAATTGATAGATACTGATGTATAGGGTCTTCTGGTGTAAAGTAGTTCATAATTTATAACGAGTTAGAGTAGAGGAACAATTAATTTACTAACGCTGAGTTGAGCTTGCGATATAATTGTAAAAGGAATTGATGAAATAAGAAATATATTTTGAATTTTTCACACAATAAAACTGGATACGGATATATTAAGGAAATAAATATACTGAAACTTTTATTTTTATTTTTCTCATATTCTTTAATCATGCTCGATCTATAGATAACCATTTTTCTTTCTTTTGTGTAATTTGCTTGGTTAGCACTGGTTCCCGAATGCGAATTTTTACTTCAAGTTTCCCAACAATTTTCCGTCCGTCAAGAATCTATTGAATTAAAAAACCCACATATATTTCAAAAGTTAATCAAACGAAAACTCATGACTGTTTTAATATTAAATTGTTGGTTAACTTACATCAAATGCATCATGTACTGTACACTTTGTTTCAAGTGGAAGTATCTTGACTGAGGCCGTCCCAATTAAAGTATTTCCCCGGAGAAATCCGCTATTACATTGACAAAAGAAAAATCCTCCACTGCATAAACCTCTACAGTTTGAAAAACAGTGCACAGAGAGAAACAATGCACACTACTTGTAAAACCTTGCCTTTTATCAAATTAATTGTTTTAATGAAAAGAAAATTATGGAAGAAGATAGATAAGTTGGAAAAAGTAATTTTTAATCGCAAAAAAGCAAATGGCCAGGCAAGGCTTACGGCTTATTGTAGTAAATTTTTTAGTAGTGTGCAGTGCAACGATAAGCAAAAGTATTTTGATAAGCTTAAAAAGTAATATTTTTTCACAATAAAAATTTACCCTCTAGACCACACTTCACATTTGAAACCATGTCTGTGAACAAATCGCTGGAAATTACGGGCGGTCCGGTTTATACTCATTTTAAACGTGGCATTGTATTGTGGATTATTGGTGTCTTTTACCACACTTGTTTTATTCGTTTGTAATTCTTCAGCCTGTAAAATTTACAAGTCAAAAATTATTACAATTCATCCAGACTTTCATAAAAATTATTGAGATAATTTTGATTAAAAACTTACAGAAGGATAAGGCAACTCAATTTTCACAAATGTATCCACATCTTGCGGATTACTGACTTTATAATTTATTCCTTGAACGATCTCTATTTCGATTTCGTCCTCGCCAACATCTGTATTGCATCTAGAAAAAGTAGTTTAAATCATTAATATAAAATCACTGTAATTGGTTAAAAATATATATTCCTTATAATTTGAATCGCTTTCTTACTCTGTTATACTAAATATCCTATTTTCATAATGATACTTGGGAATATCTGTATTCTTTTTCATAGCCAGTCTCAAAGCATCCAAGTCCCTTTTCGACTCTAAAGCCATTCCTTCAAATCTATTTGCCGAAGCCACATCCCCAATACTTTTAAAATGATCCCTTGTCCTCATGCACATTTTCAGTTGTTGTTTCAAATCCCCTTCCAACTTTCCAAATATTTCTGCAGCATTTCCCGAAGAAGGCATTATGCAATCCGAGGCCGAGACCACCTCAAAATTGTCGTCCTCCACTTGGTCTAATGTGGCTACAGCTTCTGGTGCCGATGGAAGCTACATAAATAAAAATATATAAAAATTTACATGCTATACCTCATTTACAAATGGACTGAATGCTGATAGAGCATCTATCTATCAGCATTCAGTCCATTTGTAAATGGCTATACCTGAAATAGGTCAAGGTCACTGATTTTAAAAAACACAAATTTCTTACCGTGTTCATATCCACCGGTAAACCAGCTTGGGACACTTGAATAAGCTTATCAAATCCTTTTGCCGTTCTCAGGAATTCCCTGGCTTGATTCAAGTCTCCTCTTTTCTTAGCATTTAAGGCCGCCTCCTTAAATTGCTGTTGTCGGAGAATAATAGCTTGAAGCTGTTTCTCTTGAAGAGTTAATTTTCCCGCGGCTTGTTTTCCACTTCTATTAACCATACTTCCAGAAGAACCAGGGGAGATACCAGTTCCACCCGGTGAGGTTCCACTAGTTTTTGGCGGCGGTGTTGCTCCAGCACTAGGTTGGGGGACTTCCGGTGGTTGAATAGGCACTGCTGCTGGTATACTTGGTGGTGGTAGTGGTGGCAGCTGACCTGCTGAAGTTGGAACTCCTCCAGGTACAGGAATGGGTGCAAATCCAGGCGGAGTTGGAAGCTCATCAAAAGGCACTGGTTTACCCTTTTTATAAGCTGTTATAGCTTCCTCGTACTGCTTCACAATGCGACCCATTCTTCTCGCTTTACTGGAATTGGAGGATGCTGTGGCCTTTTCAACTTCTGACTTGTATTTGGCTAGGCGCTGTTCTAAAGCTTCGGATATACTTTTTGGGGGAGGTGGAGCTCCAAAAATGTCGTCTCCAATTATTTGGGGATTTTCTTGTGGGGCTGGGGGTGGTGGAGGAGCTGGTTCCTCTGGGGGAGGTTGACTTTGTTGAAAGGGAGGTTCTTCGGAATGAGGAGGATTTGATGGTTCGGTAGGGATTGGAGGGTAATCACATAAATTAATGGGCTCTCCGGATTTAACTGCGTTTTCTAGGGATTTCGATAGCTTTAGATATTGCAAGGCTGCTTGGACATCGCCCTGTCTTTTTAGGGACACTGCAACGAGTTTGTATTCTTTCATGCGGACTTCAACTTGGGGATCGATGTCAATGATGACCTTTTCAGGAATTGGTGGTGGTTGTTCTTCTACTTGTTTATGGGGAGGTGCTACTGGAACTGGAACCGCCGGTCTTTGTGGAACTGGTGGAGGTGCTGCAGGTCTTTGAGGGACTGGAGGGGGAGATGCTGGAGTTGGGATTAATGGTTCAGGTAATTTGGGAGGGTGCACTTGATTTCTTGGAGGTGGAGTAGGTGCTGCAAGGTCAGGCTCAGGTTCTTGTGGAGAAGGTATTATAAAATCGGATACTGGGGTAATTGGTGATTGGTCTTCGGAGGAGGTGGTGGTGGATGGAGGAGTTTGACTAGTTGATGATGGAGGCATTGAAGAAGGTATGTCCTTTTTAATTGTAGCAATTGCTACAATTGGAGGGATATCTTGTTCATCGACAACTCGGCCTGCTTTAGCTTTTGATAGTAATTCTTGAAGGGTTTTTATTCCTCTGAGAAATCTTCGAGATTTTGCGGTATCCCCGACAGAGTCACTTGCCGCTTTAGCTTCTTGGTACATTTTTAACCTGGTTTGAAGAAGGGTACATAATTGATCACTTGAGATAGATGAAGCCTGTGATGGAGGGTTATCATAAACTGGCGTTGTAACACTTTTAGCAGACTTTGTTGGACTTTCAAGTCCCAAAATGTCGCCTAGTTCGGCTTCAAGCTCGGGATCATCTAAATCAATGTCGTCGTCATCGTCGTTGTCTTCCTCGTTATCATCCTCCATGTTAAAAGGTTTCGTTTTTCTTTGAGGGGCACTCGAAGGCTTTTTTGGAGGTGACATTTTTGGACGTCGAGCTGCTGGCTGCTTTCCTTCCAAAATTAGGGCTAATTCCTCTTCAAGATCGTCATCCCCAACGTCCATATTTCCCATTAGATTGTCAATGTCTCCATCATCACTAACTCCAGCAAGGAAACCCAGCTACATATAACAAGTCATAATTACAAAATAACCGTTAAATAACAACTAATAAGCTTCTTTTAATTAACAAAATTGTGTTCTAAATTTATAACAAATTTTTAACCTGTGCCAAATTCTGACTTTTCCTTTCCCGACTTTCCGCATTTCGTCTGGCACTTGCACTGGGCTTATCTGCCTCGCTACTTTTACGTTTCCCAAACCCAAACATGATTCCACTTTTCAACTACAAACTTTATAGTGTACTGTAAACTACATAAACACTAATTAGTCCTCAATTAGTGTGTTTAAATATATTCATTAAGTATATTTTACTGTTAAACTTTTACTGAGAAAAATGGCAGTCCAAAAAGTTCAAGTTTTATGGCACCATATAAATGACATATGTGTAATTATTCATTCTCTAGTTAAATGTTTAAACAATTCACTGAAAAAATGCATGCTCAATTAAAATGCTAATGGGGTCAGAGGACAGAGCAGAGGTGTCAAAAGTAGACAGTGTAGTAAATGTAAACAAGACACAAGAGTCAGCTGCGCATCCTCTCATGTGTGAGCATGGACGGCAAATGAGTTGACTGTTGAGTCGTTGAGTGTATTGAGAAGTGTATGCAGTGCAGTACACCTGCATGCATGACAAATTCCCTTGCAAAAAAAACATGTACTGGCCAATTCATTCATTCTTTTCTCATCTCAACTCAACCCTTTCAACGATTTTAACAATGACTTAGATAGGCGCATGATGACTCATTCACACGGGAAACCCAGTAGCCTACACTTTGCTTTCACAATGCAAATTTATAGGTTTCATTTCATGCAAATTTGACCTGTCTCGTGAGTGATGGTCCTGTATGTGATGTATGACTCATTAATTAATTGATTCTTTACAGATGATGAATGACATCATCAAAGACAAAGTTAACTTTGATTATTTTTCACTTTATTAACTAGTTTTTATACAGTTTACCTCAAGTAATTTTAAATTACAAACTAATAAAACATTTTGGTATTGTGCTATGATTATTATAAACAGTTAAATATAATATATGCTCAAATTTCTTTACATTTTAGATTATTTTAGATATTCGTGATGATGATAACTAAATGATTCATTTAATTTTTAAGAAGGTTTTCTTGGTTTTACACTGTTTACAAGTAAGTTTCATCACGTTTGCTTGCTGCTTTGCGCTTTTAAACTTTTTTTTACGTAAATTAAATCAGATAGGTTTATTAAGTCTTACCTCGTGTTATAAAAACCACAAATTAACTTTTGAAACACAGACATTTAATTTTTACATTCATTTTATACTAGTTTTTCATGTTTGTCTTTGCTCTTTTAAATTAAACCTTAACAAATTAACACAGAAAATATCCATTCATTCAAACTGGAAAATATAATTTAAGCCAAACCATCAGACTAGAAAAAAACTATAAATTATGTAAATCATTATAAAAAAAATTGTTGAATGCACTGCATTTTTTCTAAATGTATGTACAGGTATTTGAGAAAGTTGAATTTTTTGTTGCGGGCAATTAAGTTAACTAATCAATTTTCACAGCTGCGTAGATTTTGTTGAGGAAGAAATAAGCAGCGTAGAATCCAATGGTGGCTGTGAGTAGCCAAAATGTTAGGACCATGAGACCAGTGTAGGCAAAGTACAAAAGTGTGGGAATGAATTCAGTGATTTCGAGACGAGTGTAGAAATAAAAGACTGCATATAAAAACATGTAAATTGCAGATCCTCCAGAGGAAAATAGGGCTCGCCACCACCAATGATAGTCCTGTAGACAAAAAATTATAATTATTGGTTATAAATGAAAATAGTAACATTTTTAAGATGTAAATATATTTTTGGTAAACAGAATTACGACTTACTTCTCCGCAAAGTTGAAAGTACACTAAGACCACAGCTATTTGGCTAACAGAAATGAAAAGAATGGCAAACACGAGGAAAAGGAAGCCAAACATGTAGTAAAATTGGTTCTGCCAGATAGCCGTGAAAATGAAAAATAATTCGATGAACATTGCGCCAAATGGGAGAATTCCAGCCATTAAGGAACTAAAAAAAATATACACATGCAGTTATCCATTTTTTAAATCAGTTAAACGCTTAATTAGCTAATTGGGAATAGGATGTTGTTTTTTAGAGTACCTTGGAAGGGGATGCATGTACCATGGCTGCTTTGGCACTTGGCGAGGAATCTGATTGGTTCGTACGGGATGTTGGTAAGGCTTTCTGAATCCAAAATAAGCCCCTAAAAAGACCAGAGGAACTGATATCCCAAACCATAACAAGAGGAGGGAGACCATTGTGCCAAATGGGACTGCTCCGCTGGACGCTTTTCCCCAAATGAAAAAGTTGAGGAGGAAACAAGTCGCGAATACAATGGCTGGGAAGAAGGTGGCAGTCTAAAGTCAACAATAAAAAGTTAAACAATATATTAAACAGTTTTAAATAAATATTTAAGCAAAAAAAATAAGGAAACATTTTTTCTTTACCAAAAACGCTTGTTTTTTCCATTCTTTTCCCTTCAAAGTCCTGTACAGTCTTGCAGAATAATAGCCAGCAAAGCAACCCATCACAACATAAAGAAAAATCATGGCTGACATTAAAGCCCCCCTTGCAGCTGGCGACAGCATTCCAAGCATGGCGAAAACTGTACCACGGAAGAAAAAAACATTTCATAATTTTCATCTAAGCAAATTATATTGAAAACTTTTTAAATTGCCAACTAATCATTATCTAAAGCATACATAACGTGATTAATGTCATCCCCAAAATCTGAATGCCACTCCCAATCAATGAGGCAAACAATCTGGGATACTTTGGAGGTCTAAAAATATCTCCATGAACTAGTTTCCATCCACTTTCCTCCAGAGCTTCATCAGCAGAGTCATCCATACTGTTATACCTTGCAATATCCCTTCTTAAAGTTCTGATTATAATCATTGTGATGATTCCTACCCAAAAAATAAAAATATATATTCAAGTAAATTCCAATAATTAGCCAATTAAATTTGATTAATGATTTTTTCCCAATTTTACCTGTCAAGAAGAAAACGACAACGAGCGAGTTAATTATTGAAAACCAATGAATGTTCACATCGCTCATTTTCAAGTAGACGTCCCATCGTGAAGCCCATCGAACCTACACCAAAAAAAACACAACAAATATTTTCATATACTTTATTACGTGACACTTAATTCATTAATCAAAATTAATTAACCCAATAAATAAAAATGCCTGATTGATTTACATTGGACTCTTTCCATTTGACAGTGTATGTAAAGTAGAGTGAGTTATCATCATTTGCTTTAATTTCCTGAAATGTGTCACGTGGATCACCCTGAGCAGGAGACAAGCAACTTTCTTCCTTCAAATCAAGCTTTGTTGCGTGAATACTGGATGGTTGGATTTCACAGCCAACAACTCTATACGTTTTACTAAAAAAAAGTGACAAATAAAAAATTATATATCAGATTAGGTTAATTACTATAATTTAATTAAAGGTTAATCACATAAGATAACATAGCACAACATATAAGTTGATTATATATTTAACATACTCATCTTCTGTATGATACAAAATATTGAAATCCAAGTGATTGTTGAGGTACGCACGCTCCGAGTCTGGTGACATAAATCCCAGTCGATAGCCAACCTCAAACTGTTGTTGTCCACTGCCGTCATCTATGCCAAGTTTTGTTACGCAAGGCAAGTTATCCACAATCCTAAAATATAATTAAGATAAATAAAGCTATTTAAACTAATCACACATTACAATACAATTAATGACTCATACAACCTTTTAGTGAGAAATTAAAATAAATCATGGTGACATTTAACATGAAAAACCTGGGACATTTTTTTTCATGCACGCAGGTCAGGTCACAATGCAAAATGCAGTTGTTCCTCTGTCATTGTGTCATTTTTTGAAATATTGGTTGAAAGAATGCATTGTCTTAAAAAAAGGCACCGCCATACCACAACAATATGCTAAATTGACAAGGCATGCAGAGAAGATCACCGCATGTGTTGCATTGTTCAATTGTGACATGTGTGTACAGAGATAACAATGACTGCAGTGGAGTGGTGGAGTGCAGGGGCGACTTGGCTATTGACTATTTTTTTGTGAAGGCGATGCGATGCTGACGCTATACCTTCAAGGATGATATTTTTTTGAGTAGACAATTAAACTGTAAAGCTTCTAATCATTTTTGCAATGAGGAGATAGCTGACTAGTATTAAAAATATGTCATTCAATTTTAATACGTTAGCCTTCAAAATGATCAGATGTGTTTCTTTTAAATGATAATATATATTTTTAAGCTACTTGTCACGTCCAATAAATTTTGCACGCTGACATGAAGAAAAACATAATATCAAATTACACTGCAAAGCTTTCTGATAACTTATTGCCAATATCTTGATGAATGTGTCAAGTAATTCATTGTTTTGTTGGTTAAGTAGATATAGTCATCGGGAGGATGGAGGAAACTGGTTTTTTTTCTAGGTTAATTTGTGGATGATATCGTATAACAAATAATGTTGATTCTATTTCATGGAATAATTATGTTGTTAAGTTTATCTAGATAATTAAGTGGTTGATAATAATACATCACACCAAAAAAACAGCAGCAGCAATATAGAGATACAGACTATTATAAAATATCTTAATTGACAATGGATAAAATAGGAATTAAATTATGTAGTTTAAATACTTGTAATTAATGTAAGGCAGTAAGGTAAATGAGATATCAAATTGCTTGGGCTAGATTTATGGCTTGAAAGAATAAAATATCAACTTGCCATTGGGAAGGTGAAGGAGACTGCGCTTCAGAGAATTTAATGATGACTAAAATTACTAGAAAATCAATGATCAAAGCTATTGAAAAGTTAATTAAAAAGGGATTTTTTTATTAGGTTTATTTTTTTGGGAAATTTTTACCTAAAGCAATAAGTACCTTATTGACATAGTCGGTAAAGGACATAGGGCACCTTTAAAAATGGTGATTTAGATTTAAATTTATAGTTTGTTTGGTAGAATACCTGCTGGGCAAATTTTAGCGAGAAGCGCACAGCAGTGAATCTCTACTGACCTAATTATAAGGAGAGGAGAAACCGTCAAAACGCCCATTCTTTTAACGCTGCTTGAAAAAAAATGAATGGAGGAATGCCAAGCGCAGCTTTACAGTTTAACAGACTGTGTTGGAGGTGGTGGTGGCATGGTGGTTGGTGGCGAACAGAGATAGCAATTTGCTAAACTATCTTTTGTACATGGTGACCACTTGTCAATAATCAAGAAAACATGATGGACAAAAACATAACATGTCTCTCTGTTGAGGAGCTGTGTGTATGTATGTACCTATCTATATGACTTAGCTAACTTTAATAGGTTACCTTTGAGGACCTACGTCTTAGAAAAATAGATATTTATGACCAGGTGTTCCTTAATAGCAGTCAAGAAGACAAGACAAGCAAAAAAGCATCAAATGTTTTTTTTTCGACCTTAAATAAAAAATGAAACGATTTAACTGCTCAGGTAAGAAGAGAGCATTGTATGTTTAATAAATCTTAACGGTTAAAGAAAAAATGTCAATGATGAATATGTTAAATAAAAAATGATCAAGCTGCGAGATATGCTATTTTGGTTGGTTGGTACATGGAAAATAAAATTATAGGTATGACTTTGTGTTTTTTTAGGCTTATCCATTCATTCAGTAAATAATTGGAAGATTGAAGATGTGTTTGTAAAAGTGGTCCTGCTGCTAATTATTCTGATCATTTAGTAGAAACAAATTGTTGACGTGTTTTACGCATTGTACGTGTGTGGGTTCGAAAAAAAATGTGTTAAACAGTGATTCTTTTTTTGTTGAAAGATGAGTGGTTTTTTTGTGAAAAAAGTTAATTGTGTTTTTAATTGATGTAAACTTACATGTGAACGTAGTACTGATGACTTATATGAGAAAAGGCTGCAGAGGAAAATGGTGGTTTCCAGTGAACTGGAACTCCAACACTGTGACAAGCCAGGGAACATTTTTTATCTTGGCCGAGAGCCATTTCGTAATTGGTTGTGACGATCCTGTCACCTGAAAAAAATGAATAATTAAAATTTTACATTTTCAAATGTTTTTAATTGTGATTAGTGTCTTTGATTAGTGTTAGTTTTATGTTTAAAGTGGTTATTTTACCTCTTAAAACTTCCCCTAGATTTTCCGACTTGTAAACAAGTTTACTTGCATTTGGTTTACAAAAGGGTAAACTATAGTAGCTGTAAGGAAGCTGGGTAATTGTTGAAGTCATTTTTACAGCTTTAACGACAATTGGATCTCCTTTCTTAAATTCTACTGGGGCTACTCCGGGAACATAAAATGCTACACAAGAGTTAATTATTGTGTAGAGAAGAAGCACTGTTAAAATTGTTCTGCGAGAAGATAGCGAGTGGGGGCGAGGGAGGTGGAAAGCCATTTTGGAGAATAAATTGGTCATTTTACTGACAGATGAGATGGTATGCACAAAGCAATGTGCCTGTGCGTGGGTGGGGACACACGTAACAATTTGTTTAGAAAAGTTTCAATAAAATAGACTAAGAAACCGGTTCATTGCTCACTTCACTTTTCATAACTATTATAAATTATCGATAGCATTGAGCATATTGAGCTGCTACATTGTCAACTTAATTAAGTATTTTTTCACTTGGCTTATATCAATTAAAACAGCTGGAGAATCACTGACCACAACCGTAAGACTTTTCACAATTTTTTAAAAGTTTTAATTTTCAAACTTAACCAGCTTTTCTAACTGAAACCCAATTCACTTCACCTTTTTAACTGTT
>JAQFXM010006540.1:0-13096 GCA_034693345.1 Entomobrya multifasciata | reverse complement strand
TTTTTGATGGATCACCGTGATAATCGAATCCCAATCACGCAGCCTGGGGAAAGTCATTTTTGTACTGGTGATTCATTACAACTGCTTCAAAAGACATTTCAAGCCAACGTTTATGATGAAGGCCATTCTGAAGATAAGTCATTCAACCAGGAAGACAAAGAAGTGTCCTTTAAACGTTACTGGACGACCGGATATGGCTTCCATTCCCATTATGAACATTTACCAGCTCCGCCACCAGTTCCTGACGCAATTAATCCAAACATGAAATTAAATCATAGTCAACAACCATTAATCTAGTCATATTTTTAACATGCATCTATTTTGTCATTTTTATTTAATGAAACTTTTACGTAACGGAATACGTATGTTAATTAAGAGAAAACCAAAAATGCATCTAGGTTATACTAAATATACTTCAAGTCATGATAACTTGTTCAATGTCTGGTCAAACTAATGCAGTTTAACTTTAAGTTCCTAATACGTCACACACTTTTTAAATATCGTTATGATTTAGAGACCTACATATTTAAAGCCATGTATGCATTTTGTATTGTACGATGACTGTTTTCAATGAATAAATAAACTTTGTTTTGCTAGTTCATGAATCATTTCCTAACAATTTTAATTTAGTTATTTGTCTTTAACTTCCGTCAGTTTTTCTCCGTAAAGCATCTTAAATTATTGAACATTTTCTCATCAACTCAAGCTTTAAATGCATTTTTCATTGAAGATGACTGATGATCTGATGAACCATGCCTGATCTGATAAGGGGTGAAATGGTGCATCATTTGGCTTTCATTTCAACATTAAACACAAAACACAATAGACATACACAAAAATGCCTGTCTCATGAGCTTTCCTTCCCTGTTTTCAGACCGTAAAGCTAAACTATTTATTGCTGCTGAATGACTGAGGCACTGACCTAACCCTAAGTTGTAAGTAATTCTTAAAGCAGGTCCCGTAATTTATTAATAGAAGGCATTGAAAACAAAGTAAGTTTTACCAAGCTGTGGTAGACAATGCACATGCTGTGAACGATTTTGTACGTAGTGTGCGCTTTAAAACGTACTATAATTTACTTCAACAAAGATATGAAATACTGTAAACAACAGTCTAACCACTACACTGACTGGAAGATAATATGACTTTTTGAGAGAGGAAGGGACAAACCCCAAGGACTTCCGCGAAGTGACCTTTACCTCTAACCGGTAGTTTCTTGATCTGCTTCAATATGGCAATAAGATCAATGATCTACTACTACTATCATGTTACCTTATAATATTTACCCATTCGAAGATCATCTCAACCCTTTGTCTGCAAAACTAGTTTAGTAGTGGTTACAACAACATGAAGTTCACGTGAAATGGGGAAAGATGCCAGAGAGAGAAACAAAGAAAACTGTGTGTTTTATACACGACAAACTCACATATTTGCATTCCATCTTACAACCATGCTACTTTGTTTGTTCTTGTGACTCTAGTAAAACACTCAAACAAAGCAGTTGAACTACAGCTACTGCTTGTCAGAGTTCAATATTTCGAACATTGGTATCAAAAATCAAACAGTAACTGATACTTGTCCATAAACCACTGTAATCCATAATCCTATGTTGTACAACATTAAAGTAAGACAAGTGGATTGGATAAGTGTTAAAAGGGTAATATAGTGATTGGAGTACAAAAAAATATTACCTTGCAGTCCGCATATTACCTCTAAACACAGAACACCAATATCAACGATTTCCGCGTTATTTGGAAAACACGAAGAAAAGCTGAAATGAAAAAAGTAAGATCTTGCGTTCCATATATGTAGCTATTAGGCAAAAATATTCATTAAGTAGTATTAAAGATCATTATTTTTTGCAGTGGGCTGCTGTCCTTTTGGTGCTAGTAGCATCTACTGTTGCCCAGTATGGAATTCCTGACGATGACGACGACGATCTTCCACCAGCCTCCTACCAATTTCAACCAGATTTGTCATCAGCACAAGCCGAGGTTCGAGAAGCCACGCCAGCGGTAGTGAGTTCATACACCAAGTATGAGGACGAGACATACGATGCGATCGTGCAAATGCATAATCCTTCCATGCTACCTGAGCCACAACCTCAATCTCCGGTTCTAACGGAACCGATAAGAATTGCTGTGGAACAGGAGCCAGCACGAGCACGCTTGCAGACAATAGAAGAAAATATTGTTTTCACCCAACAACAACGTTTTGTGGTACCGGAAGTCAGAACAGTTGATAAACCTGCCGTTGTATTCTCCACTGTTGTCGATAACACGCCAGCTCAAGCTCCAACGCAAATTAATTTCGCGGATGATAGTCGTTCCAGTGGACACGATTTTCCTACCAGCGCTCGGTCAGAAGCCATACCAATTGTCAAATACATTATGGATAATGATAATCGTGGGACATTCCGTTTAGAGTAAGTTTTTCACACTTTGTCAGTATATTATTTGTGGTGGTTTAGAAATTCTCATAATACCCCAGTAGAATATTAAAATCATTTAAAATGATACTTTTTGGAGTTGAAATAGTTTTATTTAAATCTTTAGAACTTACTTTTTATCTAGAACGGAGAGTGCCGATGGTACATTCAAGACTATGAGTGGTCAATTAAAACATGTAAGCGGAAGCGAAGGACCTGTTGTGGTGAAGACCGGATCTTACAGATACACAGGTGACGATGGAAAGGTATACCAAGTGGATTGGAAAGCTGACGAAGGAGGGTTCCAAGCCTTTGGTGATCATCTTCCAACACTTCCTTCTTCTGTGCAAATATCATTCTAAAAATATGTCTCTTTCTGTCTATAGTAAAAAGTATAATTACTTAATTGTGCGTTTATTGTTCAGAATTTTCAACTGTGATATAATCTTACTTTTAGCAAGCTAAATTACTCTTGACATGTTATAATTTGTTTGAATATGTATAACTTTTCAGTAATAAATTTTCTGATTTGTCTAGCTTATCGTTTAGCAAGAAAGCCTTTGTCGATTTCCTTTACTTTTCTTTATTTTGAATCAGGTAGACACTTTCCCTTCCGACTGCTAACGCAAGTTTTTTTTGCTTTCTAAATGTATGTTTTGCATCTTTGCGTTTAGTGTTTACATTAAAAAATACAAGAGCATAATGAATTCGAAAACAATTAACTCATAGACATGAGAGGTAACGCTGCATTTCCTGTTATGTGTTACATGATCAGTAGGTAGTCTAAATTGCAAATGGTATTTGCTTTGGATGAATGCAATTTTCTAAAATTAGCACATAAATTGCTGCTTTATTTTAACATATTACGTACTTAAGCACCCTATTTTTGGAAAATCGTTAACACAAATTGTAGCCCATAATCTCCAATTAATGCCATCTTTCATATATAAGTAAGTTTTTAGCAATTGTCGTGTGCACTACTTTAAATGGCACAGTAAAAGTAAAGTTTTCACTTCATTCGGATTCTTGAAATATTTTTAAAAAATCAACGCAAACTGCAAAAATGGAGTATTCATTCATAGCAAAAATTATAATAGTTTTTACCGTTTTCAGTTTAGGAAATACGCTGAATTTGGAAAAAGCTCAAAATATTGCAGATCCTAACTCGCTGGAAAGTTCCAACAACACAGCGACAAGAAACGATGGTGCTGGTGCTACTAAACAAGTAAAAGGAAATATTGGAAGTATAACCAGTATTATTTCAAATCCCACACAAATCATAAACCAGATTCAGGCAACAGTTAACTCTTTCCTAACAACTTTGAATAATACATTGTCTGGCTCCACATCCAACATTACGTCACTACTGGGCTCTTTAAAAAATACTACCAATAAATCCTCTGGGTCACTAAGGCTGGAAGATGCTGACCAGGTTTTGGCCAACATTTCAGAAATTGTCAAAAGTTCCACACAAGCGAAAGCCGATTTGCTAAGCAATGCTTCGGCTGAGTTTGAAAATCAAGTTCATGGAGCATACGAAGACTTTCGCAAGGCAATCCTTGAACTGAAAAGTTCTATGCATGAAAACTCTCAAGAGTCCTCCTCTTTGTCTCCAACTTTGGAAACGGAAACTAGCACCAATGCCGACACAACCTCGTCTTCTACTGTTGCTCCTGAGCGTATTTCAGCAACAGTTGAACAGAAAACTAGCAAAAATAGCGATGGAAGTGGCTTAAGAAGCATGATGAGCCAACTGTCTTCAATTAAGTCCCAAGTTCGTGTAATTTTCTCCTGATTTTGAGAAAATTAATTTCATACACTGTATTACAGGATGTACTGAGATTTTTGTTTGATTTTAGGTTGATTCAAGGATCCAAAGGTCCATCTCTAACGCACATTCAACAATACAGGAATCCTTTGACATTGCTCGTCAGAGTACCCAAATTATGAGAAACCAAACATCATCGTTTATGAATGATGTCCAAAGAGTTTTTAATGAGATGTCGGCACCTATCAGACAATTTTTTGAGCAGTTGAGACGAGGAATTACCACTGCAGTGGTTAGCGCATGAAGTGGCCTTTAATTTTAAATGATGAATACACTCTGAACTCTGAACTTATTTAAAGATATTTAACTAAAAAGACATGAAGGGACATTTAGGCCCATACAAAAATAAATTTAAGACAGACATGGCGTGTGTTACTTGAAACAAAGTTTATAGGTATTTATTAAAGCTGTGAAAATAATATAAGCTAATACATTATCTTTTATTAAAATTTTAATTCTTCATTAGAAATTGTCATACTATTAAAATTTTTGGCACTTGGCTGAGATCCCTAATCTTTATTGCTTCAAAACCCATACATCCATTCATACATATATTCAATGTATATCTGCTAAAATTATTTTTATTGCACAAACTAACAACTTATACTCTATTAAAAACTGAAGTAAAAATCACTTCATATATTGCACCATTTTTTATAAAAAATGTTCTTGAAATTATTTAAATTAATACAATAGGGTTGGCATCATAAATCTGTTGAGTATTCAGCTTTAAACCCATCAGGATCCAGGATCCGTCGTTGTTTTATAATGGCTTTCCATATCCTCAACTCTATTCCTCCTCTAAAAAAACAAATATATCCATGTTATCATATAGCAGGAATGTTTTGGAAAAAAAATTACTCAGCAAAAATAAATCACTTACTTGAGTTTGAGACTTTTCAAGTCGTCTCGTGTCATTAGAAGAACCACATCATCATAAGTGTACTCCTCTTGAAGAAACTATAAAAAATATAATATAATATATGAAAATATATGTTATTTGGGGCGATCTGAGCAATAAAATCAGTCTCATATATACTCCTATCCAATGTCCAATTACGATAATCATTTACCTTTTCTATGCTTATTCGATCTAAATGCAGCTCTGTCAAAAAATCTACCAATTTTGGATCCCTGATATTCAAAGGAAGTGGAACTCCAGAACCACTGATTTGGTGGTGACAGCATGAGGCTGAAGAATTTTCGCCACTTGTAACAACGGAAGAAGCACCTTCAGGCATTTCAGCAACACCTGCCTGAGAACTCGTGTCATCCTCAGAGTTTAATGTATGATGAGAACTGAATCCAGTCTCTGATGAACGCATAATGGTCGGAGGAGTTAAGGTGAGAAATTGTCCTATCATACGCATTTGTTGGGAAGCTTGATTTAATAAATGCAAATTCAACTTTTGCTCATCAATACTAGATTTCAGTAGCAACTGGTACGCCTTTCTACTTTCCAGAAGCTCCTGAAGTAGCCTATCGTTTTCCAAGCGGAACGTTTCCAATTGTTCTTGGTATTCAGCGTGGATTTTGGAAGAGGGGTATTCCAGAGCTTTGTGAGATTTCAATGAGTTCACTGTGGACACTCCTGAGGTCGAGCCTATTCCATCTGAGCCGGAACCAGCACCTTCACGAGATTCCCTTGGGTCTATCAAGTTAAAACGTTTAATTTATTTTTTTAATTAAATCGATTAAGTAAGGAATGAAATCTATATTTTAGTTGAGCCTTACCTGGTGAAAGTATATGAATAGAAACTTGTATAGCTGAGCTTACTAATGAATCCAATGCAAACATCCAATGAGGCTTAATATTATGAGACCTCAGCACATTATTAACTGCATCACGAAAGAGAAAGAGTGCCAACTGTATTTGGTTTACTGCTACACTTTCACTGTTAAAATCTTCTTTCAATGTATTAATGGCATTTTCCAATTTGACGCGATCATTCTTTTCAATATACTCCTGAAGGCCGTGCATCAACCGAGATATGTGATCCTTTTTCAATAAAACTATTTCCACATCTCGTTCATAATTTTTTATCCAAATCTCACAAATTCTCTTTTCGTCCTGAGCAAGTACTTTAGAAAGAGTTGTTCTTCGCTGAGATTCTTTTTTTAGAAGATAAAAGCAATCTTCACCACCTTCTCCAACGACAGGACTGCTTTTCGATAACTCTGATTCTGGTGATACTGGAATATTTCCACTTGACCCACGTCGGCTTAATGATTCTTCGTAATCCGACTGTGCGGTGTTTGTAGTACTACTGAAAATCGAGATTATAAATACATTTTATACAAAGTTCAACAATTAAATTTCATGAATAAGCTCCTAATCAAGTACACTATATGCTCAAAAGATAAATATTAAAACATTGAAAAGTTTTGTGCTGATACTGGAAATGTTTGAATCAGTCGTAACGGAGAAAGTATTGCATACATGTAGATATTGCGTGCGAATGATCTATGAAAAAAATGTTGTCGGTGAAATACATTTAAAGCATAAGCAAATTCTACCTACAATTTAGCAACAAAAAAATATTTCAAAATAAATAGAAATATAACAATAAATAAATAAACCCCGGATGGGGGAGACCACCTCGCAAAAGACAGCGTCGTTGGATCAGTGATACTGAAGTAACCAGTAGGAGATCCTCCCACTGTATTTGTTGACCCTCTTTTACTTGGTGACAGGCTGCAAATTTAGAAATCTGGTTAACAAACTACATTGAAAGCCGTATATTTTCACCATACATATATCGTAAATTAGTTATACATATCAGTTTCTTTGTACACCGTAAACCTTTATTTAACTACAGCATCAGTTGATTATAAAATATATTAAAAACCCGTTGCCGTTTTTGCAATAAAATAAAACTACTGAAAAATAGGTAATTTAATAGATTTTAATAGGTTTAGGTAGCTACATAAATGATATTTACTCTGAAATTAAGAAAGATTTACTATTTACTGTATTGTTTTAAACATAATTTAAGCTACTTTAGAGTTACATTAGGATTTTATAAATAACAAAGTTCTTACACGGCAGCATTCGATACGTTACTTAAATTAGAAGTTAACATTAAGTTATGATATGTGCTGTGCAATATTTTGTTCACCGACTTGTAGAATGGTGAAAGCAGTAACTCAGTCATTTGAAAGTTTTTGAAATGTGAGGTTTTGTGAATATGACCACATTGACCGTGGTTTAGAAGATTACGTACGCGTGTATTGCACGCGACTTTGTCAAAATTATTAAGCAAAGTAGAAAATTTCCTTTGCAATATTAAATTTTGTTGAAAAGGATGTAGATTCATAGTTTGTAAAGTAGTATAGTGTAGCATTGTAAATTCAAAAAGCTTCTTTTGTACCTGTCATCACTTGAAAGTGCTTGTCGCTTTTGCTTTTCCGCAGCAATGACCCTATCTGCGGGTACGGAAATACTTCGTGCAAATTCCTGAGTGGCTGTTGCACGGATATTCTTTTTACGTCCACTCCTTTTTGATTAAAAACACATTTGTGAATTTTAGTATGCAGTCAACAGTTTATGCATAAAAATGTGTGCCCAACTATTAATTTTAAAATGGTCTACTTACTCTGTTAAGAATGGATCTTCTAAAAGCTCTGCAGCCGTTGCACGCTTATCGGGGTCAGGTTCGAAGCACCTCAAAATGAATTTTTTGGCACGTTCACTCATTTCAGAAGGTATTTGGGGATGCATTTTATAAAATCCGACCTTAACAGATATAACAGATAGATAAAGATATGCCACTGGATACCAAAACATAATTCAAAGTTTAAAAAATGGCTCACCTTAAACATAGCGGCCTCGGCCGACCCTAGTTCAATAAAAGGTGGCTTCCCACTACATCATCAAAAACAATTTTAAATTTTAATTGAAATTGGTTTGAAAGTTAAGTGATGCTTAATGTCTGTATGAATTTAAACTTTACTCACGTTGCCATTTCCACAATAGTGCATCCCAATGACCAAATATCTGCTGCCGCTCCATATCCTCTTTGACCTTTGTCAATAACTTCAGGTGCCATATATTGCAATGTACCAGCAAATGTTTTTGTTAGAGGAGAAATTCCAGCCAATCTTTTTGAGGTACCAAAGTCAGAAATTTTAACAACGCCACTGTACGTATTTACAAGTACATTATCTCCTTTAATATCCCGATGAACAATCTTTTGGTCATGAAGATACTTCAATCCCTCTAGGATTTGTTTCGTGTAGTAAGCAATCGTCGGTTCACTACCCTTTAGTGGTCCCCATTTGGACCGCAGCAAGGCTGATAAACTGCCTCCAGGTACTTGTTCCATTAAAATTTTGAAATAACTGTCCTCGCTCACAGAGCCCAAATACTGTACGATATTTCTGTGGCGAAGTTGAGAATGCAGACGAATCTCTTCATGAAGGGGTTGCACCTCTCCAAGATTCTTTTCTGGAATTTCCTTTACAGCAATACGCACTTGTGTACTGAGGTCCCTGGCAGCGAAAACTGTTCCATACGTTCCTTTTCCTAAAATAAGTTTCTTGTTTTGCTCGTCAAACTCATATTCATACTGAAATTAAAAAGTAAGTTGTGTTATATATTTGAACAATTTTACACCAAATAGCAATTAAAGCAGGTGTACTAACTCGAATTTGCTCCTCGGACAAAGCCGCATCTAAATCTGTAAATCGATTATTCTGGTCTGCTGTTAGTTTGAGTACTAAATTGTAAAAATGCTCTCGATAATGACTGTTTGGAAAGTACATGTGGAAGTCATCTGAATTTTCATGGACGTAGAAAAATACGCATCGGTCATCACGTTTATAAAGACTGGAAGAAATTTATATTGAAAATATTAGACTTTACTACCAAAAAAAAAAACTTAGTATTCTAAAGACGTCCAGTTACCTGACTGATTTAATCATGTCTGCGGTAAATAGCCAATTATGTCTTTGTTTGCACTTGGATTTTAAACATTGCAGACACAAATTTGAGATTTGTAGGGATTTTTGTTCAGCACCCAGGTTGAGGATAACATAGCTTGGCATGAATACTCGACTGGGTTCCAAAATGAGGATCTGTTGAGTTAATTAAACGCATGTAGGCAAGTTTCATGCGATATGTGATCATGTTTAAATTATTTATCAGTTTCATGCGACTAACGGGAATTCGAATGGTATCCCCAATTTCACTTTTGGTCGCCTCCACAAAATATTCAATCCAAAAATGAAAGATAGTTTCTTCTGGTTGTTCCTGGTCATCTTGCTTTCTGAACTGTTTGATTAGTGTAATATTCCCTATCGTTGATTTCAAATACCAGTTTGGTGGCTTCAGTTTGAACATGCACTCAGCAGCCTGAATAGCTTTTCCGTAGTTTTTTGCCAAAACACTAATTTCAAAGAAAGTGGCTACATCCCAGTAATCCTGAAGGGAAAGCAGACTTCCCTTCTTTCCGATAAGGTTATTTAAGACCATACCTGCAGATAAAAGCGGTTTTTTTTTTAGTTTCTCTCACATAGATTTAAAATCCAACCACTAATGAATGACTAATGATCATATGTAGTGTAATTTAACTTTCATACCAATATGCTGTAGTTCTTCACATTCAGAAAACTCATTTCCGTCCACAACAAGTAAAGTTGCTAAATTAATTCCAGCATATTCGTTTGGCTGTACCTCGAATCCTTTTCGGTACCAATGAATAGCATGATGTAGACTGTCTCTGTCCGTGTAGCCAGATTCAACAAATTTATCTTTGTAAATGCGACCACACAAGCATACTAGATCCGGAACATGATTTTCTTTCTTTTCTAATGTTTTAATCATCACTAATAATGCTTTCTCTCGGTCGCCCTCCTTGTTACGTCTGCAAATTAATGTAAAAAACACATGGGGCAAAGTGAGACATATTGACATTGGCAATCAAATTACCAAAAAAAAGTTTTAAAAAGTTTTTTTTCCACCGTACCTATTTAGGGCAAATGCGTACAGGTACATAATAGCAGGCGTATTAACACAGTTTTTGTAGTTATGAATGGACTTTAAAAACTCCAGTGTGTCTACCAAATTCACCATTGCATCATAATCTTGTATTTCTCGGAAGCTCAGCAACATGTTGTACACGGTTTCTCCAGATATCACATTTGGATCATCCAAACGTTTTTTCATGGCATGTAAAGCTTTGGAAAGCTCTTTGTCTGATAGGGTCTCCCTTGCTTTGCGTAGATCCGAGAGAAATTTTTCTTTGATGTGTGCTCTACAAGTGGGTTCAGAAAAAATATTTTGTGTATTTAGTACAAACAGAAAAACGACGCATCAAGAATAAGAACAAGTGGGTATTTATCATATTTTCCATGATATCTCAAGTTACTTTGATTGGATTTCGACATCTTGAAGAAGCCTCTTAATCTTTTGGCCCAATGGTGTTCTGGACTCCATGACTGTATCTTCTGCAGGTGAGATAATATTTGGCATTGTGACCACGCAGGTACCGCATTCCAAGACTCGGTAGGTTACAAAAGGGTATGCTGTGCAAGATAGCTACAGAATTACCATAAAGGATTTTTATGCATTCCATTAGTAAATATACATGATTGGCATGCATACAAGTGAAAGAGAGTAAACATTTAATTAGTTTACAATTCATTACCTTCAAAGGCATCGTAATTTCGATGTCATAATCATTAAATGTCAGAATATTTTGCTTCATTCCAAAACTTTCACGAACACCAAGATGGTAAAATAAACTATTCTTTTGTACATCAACAGAGAGATCTATTAAGGCCACATCTGCATTGTACATAGTCTCCAAAATGTTGACCTCACCGAAATCCAGTTTCTCAAACTAAAATATAAATATGCATAATCGGGCATTGAAACGCAAATTCACTGTAGTTTTTTTACATTTGCAATATATCTTTATCGCTTTACCTGAATATGATGACAATTTGCACTTAGCATTGCACACGCATTTTTTACATCCTCGTATGCCTTTTTCCTTTGGCTAAGATGCATAGGATTTTGCAAATCAATCACAAATGCTACATCCATCTTCGGTCTTGCAGCATGGGAAACAATTGCAGTATTCCCCGAGTGGTCACTTTTGCTTCCAACCGAGTCCGTTGTAGACGTTCGGTTTTCTAAATATGTTAACAAATATTTTCGTAATCGAACTAGTTTACTCATTTGAGGATTAGTTGCGAAGAACATTAAGTACAAACAAAGTCATTAAGTAGCAGAAAATGTCAGTCAGTCATTAAAACGAAAAGCTTTTTATTTAAAAAATCTCTATTTGTTCAAATACTTCTTGAATTTTGATTTTACTTTGAAAAATGCAAGCAATTGTGTACGTACTTGTACTTTTTGCAAGAAATATATTTTCATGTGAAATGTGAACAAACGATCTGCAACCCTCATTACTTAATTATATGGACAATAAGTTAAATGATAAAGATAATGATAGATGCAGAAACACACATGTTTTTTTATTAGTTAAAATACATTGAATACCTTCATTTCACTTCATCCACTATTCATGTAATTCATTTGTCATTCATTCATATTTCGCGAGAAAAAATGCGTATTTAAGATAAACTAACAATTCAGGATCTACGAACAAGATAAAAGTTATTCATATATTACATAGAGAAATGTGAATTGTGGCAATACATAAAGTATAACTGATTTCCTCTTCACTTGATAAGCGAATATATATATGCAAGTTACAAGCTTTTATGAAGCAAAATGAAATTTAATGTTAGGCACCTGTGTTAAAGCAAGTATAAAATCTATACCCTTTACGTACACAAAAATAAAAGGATATGCCTGTAATGCTTGTCACTTGTCTGGTTTCAGTCGAGACAGAAGAATGATTATGGAAATTTTACCTGGGATCTCCAGTTCGCCACTGGAATTCACAGGAACTTGAATTTGTGGCATGTTCTTGTTCATATTAGGAAAATGTCCTCAAACATCAAAACAAAACAGACGTGTGAAAATAAAATAGAAATCACAATGCTCGAAAATTTGATCCAATCATTTTTTCCAAGACTTGAAGGATGTCACAGTAGTTAAATTTTATGTGGCTTAAATATTTTTGATCTTATTAAATAAGTACACAAAGTATATAAAACTGATTTCACAAACAACAGGATTTAGTGTAAATGTATTTCATATTTCTCAAAGATAAACTTTGTATAACTTTTGCAAAAGAAACATGTCTTCTTTCTCATTTTAAACTGATTGGTTGTGTATGAACTTGCAAACTAAAAGTTTTCTCCGTTTGATCTGCCACAAAAGCAAAACAAAATCGTTTGCCTCACGAACAAACTTTAATAATCAATTAAATGTGCTAAAAATGGCAACTTCACAGCTACAAGATACTATGACCATTTTCCTTCTTAGTCCAAGCATGCCTGACTACATAAAAAGAACCACTTATAATCCTCATCTCTGAGTATACAGTTTTTGTGCAAAAAAATTATGCTGTGATATTTGCAAATGTTGACTCATTCCTTGTTTTTGTATGCTTTCTTGGAATTTCTTGCATCTAAAAAGGATACAAGAGATAAAGATGTTATATAAATGATAATAAAAGACATTTTATTATGTGCTCATTATTTCTCATGTTAAAAATTAGTTGAGCACATTATTGTAATTCCCAATTGAGTGCACACGGAACAAAATATAAATGTTCCGTGTATGTATTTTTACTTGGTTCAAACAAGTGAGATGAGCATAATTATTCAAAAAACATCATGATGAGATTGCGTTACTTCTTTTGGTTACAGAGTGGTCCATGTCTGCATCCCACATCTTCAACTCGCTCACACATGGGCATGAT
>JAQFXM010006539.1:0-13097 GCA_034693345.1 Entomobrya multifasciata | reverse complement strand
TTTACGTGTCTATATAGACACGTAGCGTGTCTAAATAGACACGTAGCGTGTCTATATAGACACGTGAGACTAGACTGAGTCTCTATAGATTTTGGCTTTATACCAGTACAAAAGCTATTTATTTTTATATACAAGCTCGCATCATCCACTTGAGCAACAAAGCAGTGTAGAACGTTATCGTCATAGAGTAAAATTTTGGTTTGACAAAATGTGGGCTACTGGTTTGTTTTCTTTTCTATTTGCTCCAGTGTACAACTACCTGATGATATAAGCATTGTGTTTACTGTTTCTCAAAAGCATTATGTGCTTATGTCCATAATTAGTTCGAAAACGGTTCAATAATTAAAAAAGCGAAACCTGCTTTACTACAAAAAAACTTGAAGTAGATTTTGACAAGTAAGAGGAACAAATCTTCTAATTTTTAAGACCAAATTAAGATTTCTGAGAACCAATATAAAAATATAAAACCGTTAAAATATTCTCTTCTCAGCATTTACAAATAAACTTTCGTCGTTATTTTAATTGCTAGGTATATTTATAGTTTAAAGTGCTTCTAAAACGTTTACAGTTGTGCTTATAATTTGACTTGATGGAATAATTGCTTTGTTTTAAAATAAATATTCCAGATTCTCCAGAATTTTTCAAAATGGTACGAAAGAAAGACCAGAAATTGATGAAGAAAGGTGGGTCAAGTTCACCGAAACTTAAAGCAGAATCACACCCACAGCATCAAAACGAAAGAGCTAACGCAGTGTTCAACAATCCATTGGTAAGTTTTCTATGCAAACTTTATTGAAAGTTTATTAGTAAAACGAGAAAAATTACGATTCTAACTAATTTGTTTTTTTTTCAGCTAATGGACAAAATCATAAAATACTCAATTTACAAGCCTGATGGGGATAAATTCGATAAACAAACCATTAATGCCGTACGACTTGTTAGTAAAAGTTTTCTACAGTGCGCATCAAGTACATTACAAAAATCTGGGGCTGCTATATTTGAACACTATGTAATTAGTAGATCATACCAAAAAACTTTGGATAGATTTCTTCCAGTTTTCTCTAAACCACCTCGTTCTATTGATTCTATCCTACCAATTTGTTTGGATGTTGACCAAACTTGTATCATAAGAAGAAACAGCAAATCGTTAAGGATCATGTTTGAACAATTTGGTGAAATCATTTCAACATTATGTGTAGAATATCCTCTTGATGGTGGGTCGATGACATTGAACTGTGAAAATTTCAACTTTCCAATTCTTCAAGACTTTAAATTTATATTTCAAACTTGGATAAATTTTAATAATTGTAGAAATAGAAAGCCTATTTCAGAAAGTAATGCAAATGGCCTGAATTTTCTTCAAAATATTTTACAAAACTCTCCAAAATTAACTAGTTTTACCTTTAAAAATGATGACGAATCAATTGTAAATATAAGTTCTCTTATGTTACCGGGAACATTAAAACGGATAAAGTTTTCTAGACCAATATCCGCCACCAATTCGACTCTTCTTACTAAAAACAAACTTCCAAACTTACACGAGTTGTATTTGAAAGTTAGTCAGCAATCTGACATGCAAGTAATATACAACATTTTAAAACATTTTCAGAAACAGCTAACAATTTTAACAATAGAATTTTTTGATGACAGTGACAGTGATAGTGATGATAGCGATAATGGTGAAAGATACAGTAAAGGCATTAAAATCCGATTGCCTTCACTGGAAAAGTTAAAAGTATTGACACTTTGTGGAGAAACCATAAGTTTATTTCCGGAAATGAGACATGTTTGGTCATCACTCGTTCCAAGTTTAACGAGCATTGTGTTTAAACACTTTGAAAAACCAAGATTTTTAGAATTCATTCAAGGTTCCGAATTTAAAAATGTTACCACCTTAAAGCTCGAAGCATGCTTCCTTCTTAGTGTACCAATAATGAGTGAAATTTATAATTCATTCCCAAACGTTCAGACATTGGCTCTACCAATCAGTTTAAGGGATGCTAGTGGTGCGAAATATCTGTTTCGAAATTTCAGTCGACTTAAATCTCTTGATCTGACCATTTCTGTTGACGGTTCAATTGGTTCAGCGGGATATAAAGCGGTGTCAACTTTTCTTGGAATTTCGATAGAACAAGCCACAGCTTTAATTGATAAAACTGAAATAAATGTAAACGTTTCAATGGATAATCAAGACTCTATTATGAATTTAAAGGGTAAATTAACATTTGGAAATTATCATTATGATAAAATATTTAGGTTTTCATTGTAATTTGTTTTTATCTCATCAAATATAGAACTTACTTCCCTTACCTTAAAAGCAATGCAGTTTTACTTGGGAGGACATCGTAAAAATATCTTTGGCTCAGAAACTATTTGTAGACACGGCTTGGAGAAAATGCCTAACCTAAAGCATATTCATCTTTTGGGAGGATTTGAGGTACGTTTTAATTGCTTAAACAATAATGCACCTTAGTAGTGAAGTTTATTGTTAAGTACTAATTTTTATTTTTGTTTTTATTTGAAGATTCTGGAGTAAAAATAAATATCACCCTCATTTTTACACACAAACGCAGTTTATAACAATAAGTACTTTTTATTTAGACGTAAGTTATAATTATTATGTACGGTTACTTTGTAGTTTCTTTTTTGGTGTTTAGTTTTAAATTATATTTTGAAATATTAAAACTTCCTTGAGTTTAAAATTGAAACTTGCTCATATTTAAGTTGTTTTTTAGTTTTATCGCGAATGCATTTTTATCTTTATTTGGAATTCGTTGTTAGGAATGTATTATCATTATTAAGATTTAAATAGTCCTAAATTGGAATGTATAAAAACTAAGGTAATTTGAGTATTCAAAGTTCGATTTGATATGTTTCAACAAAAATATAGCAATGGTCAATGATTGACAAATGGGTAAAAAGTAAAAACATTCATATTAGAGAAATTGCTTTGGTTAGAATTTTTACTTGTCATAATCTTTAAATCTGTCAATTGTAATGGAATATTTTTAATTTATGCATATAATGGTTTATACATACATATATGTTTAAAAAAATAAAATAATCGACAATCACCAATAATAACCGTTATCGGTAACGGTAATAACCAATTCATAAGTAACGTGACAATATAAAATTTAATTTACAAAGTGTATTTGAATAATTTATTTAAACTGTGCAACGCACATTCTATGACAGGAAACAATTATTTCCTTACTACACAGGTCAATTAAGAATAGCTTTATCCAGATATAATTATGATTTTCCGTTTACCATCACAAAAACATGCTTTACATAATGTTATGTTATGTTACATTATGAAAGACTAAAACTTTTTTATCATCATGTTATAGGACCAGTTCCTTTCCAAATTTATCTTTTTTTTCATATCATATCAAGAAAACACGATTATGAATCTGTATTATTACTTGACTTGTAACGTATTTAGTGTAGTGATGACAATGTTATGTATGATATATGACATGTATGCAGTTTTGCAGTATTAGATCTATGATTTGACCAATTTTCTTTAGACGAATATTTGTATAATTTGAACCATGGTTAGAAAAGATGACCACTATGGAAAAGATATCGAGCTAGTTCTGTAATTTATTATGATATTTTTGGGGGACATAACACCAAATAAAAATTAAGACACTAATTTTATCTGTTTGAATTAATCTTAGAACTCAAACTTATTTAAATCATTTGTTCGTCTACTGAAATCAATTTATATCGAGTTTTCAAGTTTTTTCATATTTTAAAGAGACCGAACATAAATGCTGCCATCATAACGATGAACGAAACAATCTATTTTGTCAATCTTTAATTGCATATATTTAGCTTACACTGATGTTCAGCTACCATCACAAAGAAACAAATAGAGAAAAATCTCACGAATCAACATTGCTTCGGTTCGGCAACGCCTTGCATTCTGGTCAGTAGGTATTTCTGTTTTCATGGTCTACTGATTATGAAGAATTTTTATTTCATTGCAGTCCAACATGCTGATGTAAAGAACTATAACAGAAGCAGACTTACCATGACATTGTGTTTTTTACTTTGTGTCTTTATAGTAATATTTTCAACTTTGACAGCTAAAAATATATAATGAAACATTAATACAAAACATAGAAAAAATATTTTATAAGTATTTCAATGTATGCATTATTTAAGTGAAACTAACTTCTGATGCGGTGTTTTTGAGGAAGTGATTCTAAATAAACTGGTTATAATGCATGATGTTAAAAGAAACTGACGAAGACAGCGGAAGAAGCAAACTAACTGCTCGTGGGAAAAAATAGAAAAGAAAAATAATAAAATTGCCAGTGGCTACAATCATGAAAAAGTCATCGCAGTCGCTAATGAGTTTTTAGTTGGGTTTTTGGTTTGGTGCTGGTGATTCGAAAAGCATGTTGTTGTGATGCAAGTTTCAAGTGAAGTTGAAAATTATTATTGGAAAAAAATGATGACATTTAGTGATTGCCATGGACGTGTATTTATATACATATGTAGCAATAATATTTTTTATGAAACGTGCTCAACTGGAAACGGAAAAATAATTTAAATCGTTCTTATATAAGCTGATATGCCAAAAAATGTACATCATAAATAAATACATATAAAGTATATTTTTATTCCCGAAAATTATTTTCATTTTACGATGGGACGAATGAAATCCAATAGCGACAAATCAGTGGTTACAGGTAGATGTATGCTTACAAGGAAAGCAAAATCACTACAGCAAATTAAAAGTATTATGGCAGTTTTTAATAATCCGTTGGTAAGATTACTTTTTTAATATAACTAAGCATATTATGTAAAATTGAAATATTTTATTGAATTTGTGCATCTAAAATTTGCAGTTGGTGGATAAAATTCTACAATATTCAATTTACGATTCCAATGGGAAGCAAATCGTTGAAAAGATCATTCATTCAATAAGACTTGTTAATAAAAGTTTTCTCCAGTCTGCATCTCGTATATTTAAAAAATCAGGTGATTTTGCATTCGAGCTGTCAATTAGTCCCACATTTCAACTAAACACGGAAACTGGAGTTTGGAATGCCAAATCTCAAGAAGAACTTGAAGAAAAAATTATTCCACTATTTTCGATGGCCTCTCGTTCCATTGATTCCATACTGCCAATACGTTTATGTGTAATGCAACATTACTTAAAAGAGGAAAACAGTAAATGTTTAAGAAAGTTTTTATAGCAATGTGGTGACTTGATTTGTGGGTTACATGTGGCATATCCCCTTGCTGAGGATTCTATGAGCTTTAAGGATAATCAATTGAATTTTCCTAATCTTCGATGTTTTGATTTCTATTTTATGACAACGGGATATCCATATGCGGACGAAATCGAAGATTTTTCTTCTGAAAGTAAAGAAATCGCTTTAAAGTTTCTTCAATACGTTTTGCAAAGTTCTCCAAATTTACAATGTTTTACTTTAAAAAATGTCCGCCAAATTCCTGTAAACGTTAGTCATATTATACTACCATCGACCATAAAAGAAATACAAGTAAAAAATTCTTTAAATAAATATGAAGCAAATTTATTGATTGAAAACCAACTTCACAACTTAACTGGCCTGGATTTATAAATAACAGGCCAGGATCAAGCAGATTTGGTATACAAGATTTTACTACGTTTTCATCAACAGCTAACAGTTTTGTCAATGAATGTGGAGCATGTTTACAATAAAGATGATGAAACAAATATTTCCTTTAAACTACCTGTAATGGAAAAGCTGAAAATGCTCAAAATTTCTGGAAAAAACGTTGTACTGAGTTCGAATTCAAAATATGTTTTGTCGACTATCTTTCCAAATTTAACTTGCTTTGTTTTTAAATTAGTCAATAAATCAGTATTTCTAAGTTCAACTTTTGTAAATTTTATTCATGGTTCTCGATTTGAAAATGTCAAGAAACTTAACTTGTCTCTGTCGTATGTTGAATCATGCCGGAGAAATACACTGTCTCCTGGTGTGCAAACTTTGATGGAGATAAATGCTTCATTTTCAAACATTCAGAAGTTGACTTTGAGCTTTAATTATGATGACACTAGTGGAGTTAAGTATCTGTTCCAGAATTTTACTTATCTTAAGAAACTTCATTTGAACATTGATTTTGACGAACCTGATGCCAGTACAGGATACAGTGCTGTGTCACTTTTACTTGGAATTTCTTCCGAAATGGCTGCTGCATTGGTACACGATACAGAAAATGTGGTCAATGTTCCAAATGATAATCCAGATTCCATTATGAACTTAAAAGGTAATTGTTTTTAAAATTAATTATTTAGGAAAGAAAATTTTAGTGCCATTTTAAACATTTCTTGTTTTTAAACGTTATTTAGGACTGTCTTCCCTGACCCTAAATGCACAGAGATTTCATTGCAATGGAGTTAATGTAAATCGATTATACACGGAAGTTATTTCTAGACACGGATTAGAAAAAATGCCAAACCTACAAAAAATAAAACTTTTGGGAGGATTCGAGGTAATTTTCTATAAACAGCTTTCTAATTAATAAGTTAATGTTTTAAGAAACTGTGTTTATAACTGGAATAATAAATTCAATTATTTTGTTTGTAGATTGCACAGTAGTAATTGAAGTGGTGAGATGAAAATCAACTTTCAAACAACAGTAAATCAGATTTCATGCACAATAATTGTAAATTCAGAGTGTTTGTTTGACTTGTTTTTAATTTAATTAATTTCTACGTCTTCCAGATTTAAATCATGTTTCGCGAAGTTTGTTTATTGGTGTTGGAATTTAATTATATATTTTTAAAAGTGTAATATATGCATTTTTCCTTTTTTAAACGTAATGTAAGCCTGTTTTTTCTTTACCGAAACACACATCAATTGAAATCCGATGGGATTCTTGTGAATGGATTTTTTCCGGAAATTGTTTCCAGATATGGGTTAGAAAAATGCTAAACCTATAATTATACCACTTTCTTTAATTATAATTATATCAATTATTTTTTTGTTTACCAATTTCATTGTAATAGCTGTATTTCCATGTTGTACATACGACGATTTTTTATATCGATACATGGAACAAAATGTGTGTTGTGGTGGCTACACTTATTTTATATGTGACATAAATAATAATAATTTTATTAAACATTATATCGGCAAACTTTATAGAATTTTTGTTACTTCCAACAAATGTCCAGACATTATACTTCATCATATACCACCGGTTTTGTTTAGCTGGCCTATTATCATATGTTAATTCCAAAACCATAAACCTAAATTCACGTAAAGCAATATAGCTTTCTACTACAAACAATGCATACAAATATGTTTATTTGGCACATTAAAGTTATCTCTCTCCATGAAAATCTATTTGCGTTTAACGTATTGAATTCTTAGCGTATCAATTATACAAACAATATAAGGACAATATCAGTGTTGCCTGCGATAAAAACAGAATGGTTACTTTCTGAGAGATAGTAATAATGGCATGATAATTTTTCCTGTCCCAATAAAAATATTCGATAGCTTACATAAGCTATGACTCTACACTACAGTAGCAACAAAGTAGTGTAAAACGTTAGCATCATAGAGTGAAGTTTTAAGGTAAGACTATGCGGGAAGCTGATACCTTTCTTAGATATTTTTTCTCTAGTAAACAACCACCTGAAGATCAAAAATCACAACAAACTATTTTGTTTTATTTTTTATGGACAATTGTGTAGTATTATGTTATTTGGGTTAATTTACCAAGTACAGTAAAAATGCACAACAGTTTGAGAGAGTACGACTTTCGTAGTAATATTGTAGAATATCTTTTTTTGAACTGTGTGATCAATTGAAACAGATTATTATTTATATTTATTGTTACTTAAAGACTGAATTGAACAGAGTTACTTTTATTCGTATTATTTTTTGGACGTGAAATCTTACCGTGTAAGAATGATTATTACTACAATTTTTTAATTAAACGGTAGTTTTAATTGCTGCTATGATGCACATTATTATATCCCCTGTTCTGGCAATGCTCATGCTTCCTACAAACCAAATTACGGGAATATTGTGTAAACGAATTTTAACTGTTAATTTGTATAAATTTTCCAGTAGTTGGACTGATTCACAATGGACCAAAGGAAAACCTGCGATGACAAACCAGTAAAGAAAGGTGACTCAACCCCACAGCATCAAACGGAAAGTGCAAACGCAGTCTTTAATAATCCATTGGTGAGATTCGATATTTAAAACAAATTTTGTGCTGACCAATGTAATTTCAAATATAACATATATTTTATTTTCTTTCTTTTGTAGTTGATGGACAAAGTTGTAAAATACTCAATTTACAACTCCAGTGGAAAACGATTCAATAAGTCAACGATCATTACAATACGTCTAGTTAATAAAACCTGGCTTCAGTCTGCATCTCGTGTTCTAAAGTCATCAAGTCACCCAGTAATCCTACTGCAAGTAGGGCTCAAGATTGGAAAGAATACAGTTAACAATGTGGTCTATGATAATGATAAGGCCAACATTTTGGATCACTTTCTCTCTGTTTTCTCTAAGACTAATTCAAGACGTCGATCTGATTCCTTCCTTCCAATATATTTGGCCATCGAGCAATTTTATTTGATAAAAAGAAACTTTAAAAACTTAAGAAGCTTTTTTGAGCATTGTGCTGGTCTCATAATTGGAATACATGTTGAATATCCACTTGACGGTGGTTTAGCAAACTTCAAGTGCAATAATCTGAAATTCCCTTTTCTTCGATATTTTGAGTTTAAATTTAAAACTTGGAAAGATGCAGTTACCTTAGAACCAAAACATCCTCTTTCTGATAGTCATGTAAATGGTATGAAACTTATACAGCAAATTCTACAAAATTCGAAAACTCTACAACGTTTTAGTTTGAAAAATCACGAAGAAGCAGGGATAAACATTAGTTGTTTAAGTTTACCAGAAACTTTAAAAAGTGCAACATTTAGCCGCCCCTTAACCAGTCAAATATTGACCACTTATACGAAATATCAAATGCCAAACTTGAATGCTTTGGAATTGACTATTGGAACGTGGGAGGAAGTACCTCTGATGCACAAAATTTTGGAACATTTTCGAAACCAACTAGAACAATTGTCTCTAAATGTTCGTACTGCCAATGACGACGAAGATTCTGATGATGATGAAGAAGAAGAAGAAGATGAAGGAGAAGATGAAGAAGAAGAACCGATTATTTATATTGAGTTTCCTTTCATGGAAAAGTTACAGCGTCTTACACTTTCTGGTGATAACATAGATTTTTCGCCTCGATTTAGAGAAGTTTGGCCAAAACGGGTTTCAAATCTAACCCGACTTGTTTTAAAGGACCTTCAAACTGAAAAAGAGTCCTTTTTTGCGGAATGGATTGAAGGTTTCAAGTTCGAAACTGTCACAAAACTCAAATTCGTTCCTGATTATTTTGATGATGATAGGTTCTGGTCTCCAAGTGTAGAAAATATTAGTGAAATATTAACTTCATTCCCAAACCTACAGAAATTGACTTTAAATATACAGTTTTGTGATACTAGTGGAGTAAGATTTGTCTTTCAAAATTTTAAGAATCTTAAAAGACTTCATTTAGATTTTGTGTTTGACGAGCCAGATATTACTACTGGATACAAAGTAGTGTCCCTTTTTCTTGGAACTTCGTTGGAACTGGCTACTGCATTGGTTAATGAGACTGAAAATATTGTGAATGTTCCAGGTGATAATCCAGATTCGATTATGAATTTAAAAGGTAATGAAATAAAATTGTAAATACCGCTATAATACCGTATTTTTATGTGTATTATTTATATAATTTTTCTAAATTGAATGTAGAACTATGCTCCCTTACATTATCGGCAGCCAGCTTTTATTGCCCCGGACGTCCTACGGATCCATTATGCTCGGAAGTGTTTTCTCGACTTGGTTTAGAAAAAATGAATAGTCTACGAAAAATTAAACTATTAGGCGGATTTGAGGTAAGCAGATGAGCAATAAAATAATGTTCATGTTATGGAAGTAAAAAGTTACAAGTTAATATTTTGAATAATAAGAATATATGCATTGAATTTTCTCTTTTTAGATACAGTAATGATAAAAGAAGACACATGGGCAAGATGTTACACTTTATAACAGATAGTGACAAGTTATTCAGTGTAATTATGAGAACTTATTTAGTATTACTAACTGATGGCATGTCAGGTGTAATCATAAAATTAATTACACATAGGTATATAAATCATTGTACTTTGTACTATTTGTTTGTTGTTTTGTGTGTACTTTAGTACTAAATATTTTAAGGCTCCTGATTTGTTTGGTATTAGAAAGGTTACTCATTTTTTGGTTTGAGTCATCAGTCCACCATTCCATTTACTCTTGCAGTTAAGTTACTAATTATTTTTTGTAACTATGTTCGCTTTTACATCCTTCTATGTAAAATTTTGTTCACTATTATATGTGCAAGACCATGTAAAAAAATTTAGAAACATTATGTTTAAAGTTAAATTAATAAGCATTTAAAAAAGTAAATTTTGACATACTGATGCACAACATAGTACACTAGGTGAATCATAACATTAAAATTTTATGAAGTTTTAAGACATAATATCATTTGTTTGTGAAAATAATATCAGTGCATAAGCTATTTCGAGGAAATTTCAGTTTGCAGACTAAATTTCGTAGGGTAAAAAATCATAAAGCAATATTTTCAATTTACTTTTTTGTCATAAATAGAAGATAGGATACTTTTAAATTTGTCTTTATATTAAAATCCATCTTTATAAAGAATATGGAATTACGAGTAATAGAAAGTTTATAGTTAAATTGTGTACAAAATTTTAAAAATTGAAAAATTCTAAAGCTAATAGTTTAAGTAGTTATTACATTTGCTCTGTTCCATTTTTCTTAGCCAAGATAATCCTATTTACGGTAACTTCAAATCTCAATAACATTTTGTAAAATGTATTCCTAGTGTAATTCTTTGTAATGCATTCATTTAGAGTACGTAATCGTGTAAATAGCCACAAGAATTGATCTCGTTCATAAAGCGATCTCAGCATTTAGTATAAGATTTTAAAGTGTGAATTTAGACAAAATCCATCCTACATTCTGAGGACGGGTTGTGAATCAAATACAAAAAGCAGTGCAAATAATATTACTTGACGAAAAAATTTCATTTTATCAAAACTTGGAGAATAGACTGACAGTTTCTTTAAAAAATTGTACATTATTTTATTAAGACGTTAGTGACATTTGCGCCCCTTTAGAGTTTTTGTTAATGCAAGAATAATATAATTATACTCAATTGTGGTATTGAGAATTTCGTGCAAACAAGTAATTTTAAGGAACATAAGAGCTTATGGTTAGTACTACATTTATTTAATGCATACCTATTTTGAATACCGAGATTATCTAACAGCTAAAAATTGTATTGAAGTTTATCTCGTTTCTTAATGTCTGCATTTTCAAGCCATGTTTGCATGATCAAAAAATAAAAAAATTGTTCATGTAAAGTTCGCTTATGTATGTTTAACCGTATGTATAATCATAATCATTTTAAAGAATACCTGAATTTTCTCCGCCCCTGAACATACCTCATTAGCAATATACTTTCAACATAGTCTTTTACGATTGCAATGAGCCATAAGTTAAAAAGTCAATTTTTGTGTCATTGTACCAATAATATGCCATGGGTTTCCCTTAAAAGGTGTTTTTTGTGGCACGATGCAACTTCATTGTAAATTTAACTAGTATTACCATTTGTTTTTTTTCGTTACACGCGCACATTTAGAATATAATTCATACCAGGAGTAACCAAAACTGAAATCGTTTTAAAACCAGTTTTAATATTTACTCTGGAGAATTGACATTCATAACATGAGTTCAACATATGGAGTATTATAAGGATAGGTTTTCGTTAATTTTGTAAATAATAAAAGAAATTAAATTGGTAAGACAAACCGTTTTTAAGCTTCTAGAAATTCATAACTACATATTATGTATTTACGGATTATATTTTTACGAAAAAAAATCAGTACGAATATCTTTCACATTTGTAAACTTTAAGAACAAATGAGCTTTCGAGTAGGAGCTCTCGTTTATGAAAATCTGTAGACTTATTAAATTAACTACAAAATTTAAAATACTAAAATATTCCGCCGAAAATTTATGTTAACCAATTTTTTTCGGATATCCTTTTTTCAAACCAAATTTACATGATAAGACTTTCATAAGTGTCAAACTTTTTTTCAACTATGTAAACATTGTGCCATGTCATCAAGTGAAAAATGTTTTCCCTTAGTTATATAAAAATTGGATTCTGTGGAAACTCTCAGGAATTAAATAAAGTAAAATTCCAATTACACATGTAATTGTAATGAAGTCGATTAGATAAGCAAACAAGCACAACTTCATAACAACTCAAAAATGCATAGTATGAGAATAAAGATAATGCCTACATGTCATTAATCTGCTCATTCAAGCTCAGGTGTTAGAGTTCGACAACAAAGCAGAGCAGAACGTTATTGTCATAGAGTACAATTTGTTGTTGTGAATGTGCGGGCAACCGGATTGCTCGATTTTTTTCTTCTTTCAATTGAGAAAACCATCTGATCTTGAAACTCAGTATTCTGGAATTTTAGTATTTACTAAAAAGAATACCGTGCCGCTAAATTTATGATTAGATCAGAAGTTATAAAAAACTAAATCCTCGCAATTGAGCAAATATAGTTGAGTCAAGTTTAGGTAATTTTCGGCAGAATTGAGCCATTTTACTAGCATGAATTACTGTTGTGATATACACCGAATACCGAATTTATCTTTCTTTATTTTTAATCAACTTAAATATATATAGCAAATACAGATTGTACAGTTTTTATCAGTGCTTAACAACTGTTTAAAGTATTTTGGATAATATTTACATAAAAATTTACAAACACTTTTCTTGTTTGTTTTGTGCATTTAACTTAGAATTTTGTTTTAAAATAAAATCATGTTTACTCGTTAAATTTTATCCTTTTTTCAGATTATCCTAATAGTTACGTGTTTTTAAATATAAACACTCAAGAAGCTCAACACCATGGAACGCAAAAAAGT
>JAQFXM010006538.1:0-13097 GCA_034693345.1 Entomobrya multifasciata | reverse complement strand
GCTTCTAACGTAAGACAAAGTAATGCATTAATTTAACATTATTTTGTTTTTGTTATGAAAAACAAGATAAATAAAAACAGAAAAGAGAACCGCGAACAGATATACAATAAAAATAGTCTCAAAGATATTGTGTTCTGCAATCATTAAAATTATAAAATTTGTTTAACGTATTATTGCCTTGACTGGAAGCTTGTCCATCATTCGTTAGATTTGAATTAAATTAACTTGAACCACACCTAACTGAGCTGTGACTTGCTAATTTGTAGAATACGTTTGTTTTTTAGTTAGAAACCTCAAAACGACAAATAATGTTTAATTAAAACCATCACTTCTATCAAAACTTCCGATTCAAATTTTGATGTTTATCAGAAAAATTAACAAAACACCAACACTTCATGTTTCTACTCGTAACTAAATCAACCGTAAAGTCAGCACTGCACTGTTGGCCTTGAACAAGTAATAAAAATAAAAATTTCCAAACAAAAGTTTTCAAAACTAAAAACAAAATAAACACAAACATGAACTACAGCCGTCTAAAACATGGAAATCAGCATTATCAAACTGAAGTGTTGCTGTAATGAAGGTTAAACTCTAAAAGTTTAGAAGTAAACCAATAGTCATATTTACATTTTGTTTTGATAGATTGCCTACAACCTGCTTATTTACCGGTATCCCCCTACCAGATTATATACCATTATGGCGATATTTGTTTTGTATATTGCTAAGGTCAATCTGTTCGTTTGAAAATTTCACTTCCAAACACAGAAAAATAGCCAGCAAAACTTTTACGCTTGATATCTGCTTGGTTAACCATGTGGAACCGCATCTCATACATTTTTTCTACAGATGATGTCCCTCTTTCTCCAAACAAATGTGACCAATGCACCATCAGTCAGTCACACTCTTAAGCAAACACAATCAGAACAAAGAGAGATAAACGCACACTTATTTATACAAGAGATTTGGGAATACTCGAGGACTCAGCGAAGAAAGACACGCATTTTCATACGGGTCTGGCAATATATTTTGAAATATTTGTAAAACAGTGTGTAGTGCACGGAAAATTGTGAAACTACCACTGATCGATGGGGATTCCTGCAGTGATATTTTTAATTACAAAAATTCAGTGTCATCTCATCGATATCAGTGAAATTGTGAGCAGTTAAGCAGTGCTTTTTGAGTCCCTTCTTTTCCTACTTAAGAGAGACAACCTGACGACCCTGTTTTTTTGGTATGCAAATCATACCTTTTAGGACTTTATGCAGGAGTGAAGCCTGGACAAACAACTCAGTCAACCAACCAACCACCATTATAACCTATGCGTATGGTAGTCCTTATAAAAATATTTATTCTAAGAAAACGTCCGACCTTCTTCTTGGTTTTTGTCATAATAGTATTCATACAACGTACAAATTACTTTTCTTGATCATCATCATGTTCATTCATGTGAAGTGAACTCAACACACACAATGCAATACACCTAGTAGTACGCTACACATCGCCATTCTGCGTAGCATAGTGGTTTTTTTTCAAGCCGAGAACTTTTGACATACTCTTATACCATTTTCTGCTGCTTGATGTTGTTTGCCTGACTACATATTATAATAGTTCTGAATGAAGCACTAACTAGCATACCTTTTCTTGTGCAAGGAACTACAGTTGTCTGAGTACACTTGACAAACCAAGTACATGCATAAATCAACACTATACGAAAATCAGTTGACTTATAGTCTATATAAAAGTTGAGCCTGCTGTACACGAATGACACCATAATCTAGAATGAAGCATTAACTTGCATATAACACTTGTGCAAGGAACTACAGTTGTCTGAGTACACTTGACAAACCAACTACATGCATAAATCAACACTATGTGAAAATCAGTTGACTGATAGTCTATATACTAGTTGAGCCCGCTGTACACAAATGACACCATAATCTAGAATGATGTAGTAACTAGCATAACTCTCTAGTGAAAGGAACTACAGTTGTCTGAGTACACTTGACAAACCAAATACATGCATAAATCAACACTAACACGAATCACGTGTAAACTTCACGAATCAAACCATAATCTAGAACAACGCATTAACTAGCATACCTCGATTGTGCAAGGAACTACAGTTGTCTGGGTACACTTCACAAATCCTTAACTAGCAGACCTCTTCTTGTGCAAGGAACTACAGTTGTCTGGGTACACTTCACAAATCATTAACTAGCATACCTGTCTTGTGCAAGGAACTTCAGTTGTCTGAGTACACTTCACAAATCAATTGAGCCCGCTGTACACATGTGACACCATAATCTAGAAGGTACCTGTCTCTTAAAAAGGAACTTCAGTTGTCTGGAGTACACTTGAAAAGCAGATGCATGCAAGTAACAGTGTATGGAAACCAGCTGTCTGAGTTTTAGTATACTAGTTAGTGTTATAACAAAGGAAAGTAATGCCAAAGTCATCTTCGGAAATTGAGGATAACTACAAGCCACCAAAAGGCAAACGTTCCAGGCTGGAAACAGGAAAAGAACCAAAAAAGGGGTATACATATACTAGTGTGGGTTGCCCGTCACAGAGCGCCGACCTCTCTAGAAAAGGGCAGCATATACATGCATAAATATTGTATGAAAACACAGTTGCCGAAGTTATACACATACTAGTGTGAAGGAAGCGTCAATGCGTATTGGGCTTGGTAAAAGGCTATGTCAGACTCATCAGATACGTCATCAGACATAGAAGAAACAGTAGGAATTCCAGCAAAACGATCGAGACTTGACCCAAAAGTGGTGATGAACTTTGCTGGACACTCTCCGATAAAATCCCACGAACAAACAAAATCGCCAGCGCCAGCAACTCCAGCGAAACTAGACAACAACCCTAACACTCTGCAATCTCTCAAGATGGATGAAGCCATGAGAACTCTGCTCGAAGGAATCGACGCAAACGTCAAAAGCCTGCGAAAGGAAGTAGCCAGTGGGGTGCAACAAACAAGCAACTTACAAAAAGGAATGGAGACACTAAACTCCAAATTCAACAATTTGCAGAGCACTTTGACAAGTCTAGTCAATCGACTTGATACTGCAGAAACCGAAATATCAGAGGTCAAAACTGCAAACGAACTGCTCAAAGAACAATTTGACAGAGTCTCAGCCAAGTTTCGTGACATGAAGGATGCACAGTTAAGATCAATGGAGCACACTTTCGGCAACTACCTCATTTTTAAAGGAATCCCGGAGAACGAGGATGAAACCGGTCCGGATCTTAAGCTTCGAATCAACAAATTGATCCAAGAAAAGACTGGACTTATAAACTCCTGCACTTCAGCAATAAGAGTGGGCAAGCCTCTGAATGGCACTCAACTAGTTAGAGTGTACTGGGTGGACAAGGGAATCAGAAATGTTGTTCTCCGAAACAGCAAGCACATGCTACCAATCAAAGTATCCAAAGATCTGCCTATGCCCGTCAGACAAGTAAGGCAAAAAATAAGGGCTAGGGGTTGGGAACTCAGGCAAGCAGGAATTAACTTTGAATACCGCGACTTAGGTCTCTGTATTGATGGAAAATTCGTTCATCACGAAGATTTGAAACTGGAAACCAAGGAACCCGAAAGAATGGACTCCCTATAGGGGTCTGGCCAGCTCATACACACACACTCACAAACATCCAGAAAGAGAGAAAAAAGACAATTTAAGAATACTGACATAACATTTTGGAACTTACATGGGATCAATAATATTTACCACATAGACAAGGAAGATAAAGAAATTTTACTTAAAGCGAGCATTCTAGGGTTCACAGAAACATGGCTAGAAAATCAATCTGTAACTCTACCAAATTACTTACAAGGATATAAACACATACTCAGCCCAGCAACACGCACTAAAGTCAAAGGAAGGTGTAGCGGAGGAATAATACTTTTATATAAGGACACATTTGAACTCAAAGATTTAATAAACTGCGACCAAAATTGTATAATAGCCCGCCTTCGCCACAAACAAAACTATCATACTCTGATTGTAGGCACAGTATATATACCACCAGGATCAAAAAACGACAAGCTAATGGAGAATATCATGAACTCCATTGAATCTCTACAAACGAACGAAGACATAATTATCGGCGGAGACTTCAATGCGAGAACCGCTTCCAACCAATATATACCAAAAGACATAAACCCGCACCTTAACCACGAAAGAGCCTCAATGGATGACGTAGTATCAACCCGGGGGAAACTATTGTTAGGATTACTGGACATTAACAGCTTTGTGATATGTAATGGAAGAACCAGTTCTGATACTTCCGGAAACCCGACATTCATAAATAGAAACGGAAGTAGTGTAGTAGACTACGTAATAATAGATCCAAAAACAGCAATCAAAGTTGTCGACTTCAAAGTTGAAAACACTGCAGCATCTGATCACCAACCCATCACAGTCTCGATTCCATATACAGAGCAAATTCCAACAACTGGCCAATCGCATAATAATGAAAGATCCATCTTAAAATGGAACCCGAACAAAGCTGTAGAATTCAAGGCGGAAATGCACAAAATTGATGTCCCAGACCCAACAACTTCAACGGAAACGCAATATGAGTCCCTTGCTAGAGCAATCAAAACGGCAGCCAATAATTCTGGTCTTGTTCAAATAACACGCCATAAACCAGCAACTAATCAGCCATAATTCAAATAATAAGCACTGTTCATATTCTTCAAAATATGTCGCTGTTCTTGCCATTGCTATCAGATATTCATCAAATAGCTAATATTATTCCGAACAATATCACTTTACATTTCACCACTGAATACGACGAAGAGATGTTGCAATGGAAATCTCTTAAACTCTACGATTGTCCTAACAAAGTAAGTTATCCGCCAAAATTTCGTCCAATAATTTTAAGACGCATTTCTGCTCACATTGCATTTTTTCCAGAAATCGGATTAGTATTTCACCGACGTCAAGTGCAATTTGTTAGCTGCCACAAGGAACAAGTCCTTTGGATTCGCCAAATTAAAGAGTTAGTTTTGGCGTTTGATACGTTCACTTGGATTCTAATAGTACTTTCTTCACTAACAGTAGCTTATATTCAATCAAGTGCTTTTGGAAAATTTAAAGGGTATTGTTTTTACTCTGTTGGGGAGATATGCTTTTCATTAACTGCATCGTTGATCGACCAATTGAACACAATATTTCAGAAGACTAAAATTAGATGGCTTGTCTGTTCGTTGCCTCTTGTATTTTTAATCTTAAGCAATGCATACAAAGGCGACAATATCACAAAGTTAACTTTAGAGCCTAGTCTGATTCCTTTTGACACATTTGGTAGCCTCGTGCAAAATAATTTTACAATATATTGTCAACCAGTCAGAATACCAAATGATGCACACCATTATATAAAAATGAATTCAAGATTGAGAGAAGATTATATTGAATCTAGTTCGCATGAATTTTATCCAATTGTTTCTGTTCTTTGGTTTGATGTAACACTTAAGTTTGAATTTCCTAATTTGAAAATGTCACGAAGCTTGATGCATGAGCTACCAAAACAGATTCAATTTTACCTCAACAATTCGAAAATATTGCGAAACGCTAAATGGATTTTAGACTACAATTTAAATGAATTTATTCATCATATTTTGGATTTTTACATGGAACCTTGTAATAAATCAGCGATGATTGCATATGAAACCTTGTCAACACAGTTGCACACAATTTTGGTGTCTCTGAAATTACCTGCATACTTCGGAAAAGATGTTCTACATGAAAATTTGTACGGTAACGAATTTCAAGGGTACTTTCCAAAACATATAACGATGCGAGCTAAACATTTATTTCAAACTGGTGTCGTTGAATGGTGGCAAAACTATTTTAAATGGACAATCAATCTAAAAACGAATAATGAATACCATAGCATAACCGATGCAAGGAAAATTACTTCGATATCCAACAGTAAAGCTGGTATTTATATTCTGTGTTTAATTCCTGGTTTTGGTCTTATTTTCTCAACTTTTGTGTTTGTATGTTTAGATAGCAATGTTTGCACCTTTTGCTTCTGCTATATTTGGAGAATCACTAAAATGCTTGTTAAGTGTACGCATATCAAAAATATGCTGTTGAACTTAAAATTACCGAAACTTTTCGCAAGTTTCAAGAACGGATAAAAAAATTTAATCACGAAGATATTCATATATAAGCAACCAAATCAAATACAATTTGACTGGCTTCTCGTCATCAAAAAACTTACGATAAGGTTCTCCAATTCAAAACTTCGTATCTTAAGCTAAATGACAACAACTCTGAACTTAACCCTGATATTTATAACATTATAACACGTATGTATTTAAAAACTCTTATGTATATATATATATATATGTTTCTGAATAAAATTTCAAACAACTCCATTCTATCAAAAGTTCATATTATTTCTAAGTTCATATGCATTCAAAAACATTTATTTATTTAGTTCGTTTTATGCAGGTTTGATATTAACGGCACCTTTTAACACAACCTTTGCTCAACTTTTTATCAATATGTTGATTGTTTTTTATTTAAAACCCAGTTTTATATTTGGACTTAAAGAACTTCAACAAGCTGACATTGACAAAGCTCACGGTTATCGAAGCATGGTTTTTCTCAGATCACCTTCATATTTTCATTTAATACTACTCTTACCTAGATAAGACTTTCTAGTAAGTGTTGACTCTGCATGGAAGGTTGTTCTGAAAACTTTAGAAAAACGTGGGTTTTTAATGTACAGTTAAAGTTGCAGCTAGTATTCTATGGCAGTCCAAAATGACAATAAAAATTGATGAATTGTCACGAAATCCTTTTTTTAATTAGAAAAACTAAACAAGACGAAGTAGAAACGATACATTTGTACAAAAATATGGATTTATCAATATGTTAACGTTTACAAAATGAAATATATATTTCGTGAACTGCTGATATGCCCAATGAACTGTATTACACCTAACAAATCTTTACTCTAAAAAAACCGGTGTTTGCAATATTAGCTTATGGTCACAAATCACCCACTAAGGAATCCAGATGTATTGTAATATATCAGATTTTGTAGAGATTATGAAGACTTCCTTTTCATAATAGTAATACATAGCTTATTATAGCAGTTTATGACAGAATACCTGAAAGTCAAGTTCGAAGCTATTGTGTGTACTTGAATTCGTTCGAATATTCATTTTATTTCACGTAAAGTAAAAAAAACAAGTAAACTTAGCTATTTTTTTGTCTTTAGGTTTTGAATTAATTATTATACATAATGACAACTTGAATAATATCGTCAGTGTTTAATTTCTTTGCTGAGCAGTTTCATACGTTAAAAGCAAATAAGAAAAACGAGCTCAACTAATGAAAAACATATCAGAAGATAAGCTTTTTTAATTGGATTTCTTCAAAAAAAATTAGCTACTCGATAAGCCTTGAGTGCACGGAAGAGCTTTGTAATATATGTGGATTGTATGATAGTCTCTTTGGTTTACTTTGGCTACGATAATCAGCTACGACAACTCTAATATGTGTTTCGGCAGCTAGAAAGATAGATTACATGTAGTCTTGTTTCGTACATATATTTAGAAATACACTAATATGCATCCAAATTTGAGCTTCAAGCACGTAATACAGAAGTAATGGTGGCAATTGGTAAATAGTTCAGGAGCCTATTGCATGTCAGAGTTGCATACTGGATTTTTTACACGTCGAGCTATCAAAAGCACTAAGGTTTTATTGGATTTATCAGTGAAAGGATCCACAGTCAAGCCATTCCTGTAAGCACTATAAAAATTAACAAAAGTTGTGATCAAAATTGCAATCAGAAAAAATCTAAAGAATCTAAAAATCGCATTGAAAATCACTTACATGATTTTAATAGTTTGTTATTTGGTCTTTAACCTAAATATGTTTACACGTTCCATTGCTTTTGGGAACAATTTATTCAGTTTAAATTCCCCATAAAAATACTATGTAAAAATTTTAAAAGACCAAATTAGGTACCAAAATTATTTGAGAGAAATTCTGTAAGAAATTATAAATTGCCAGGAAATTAAGTGTTTTTTGCAAGACGGGGGTCGGGTTTCCAAAAAATCAATATGTCATTCCTGTGCTGTGCTTCCTGCCTTGTATGGGTTTGTATATAATACAGATCATTAAATTTAAACTAAAAATAAGGACTTTATCGCAAAAGCTACTGTAGCTTAAAAACCCTGGGCTACTAACATTTGTTTTTTGTATCATTTGGCTAAACATTCTGCGGCGGAAAAATAAAAGTTTCTGTATTATTTAGTTAAGTTTCAATTTAAACTTTGAAGACTTTCACAAATTGTCAAGTCACATACAAAGTTTCTTCGAAAACAGATCTGACAACCGAAATGGCAATTTTTCTTCTACGGCAATTCACGCCTTCATTGAACTACTTGCTTTGTATTATGGCCAGCTCCTACGTTGTTCTATGCTCACAAAAACTATCTAAACCAGTCAAAAGTGATCAACTACGTTTAGTAAATCAATTTTCTGGCTGTTCGGTAAACCTGTAAACCTTATTTCATTACCTTTCCTTCCCTGGGACAATGTACGTGTATCCGTTTGAATCGAGTATCAACAAATCTGACAAGCTTTCAAGTTGGTTAATAATAACAAACCTTACAGATATAAGGGAAACTGCAAAGATGGTCGTTGGCAATAAAACTACTTAGTTTCCACAGAGAAATGGTTATAATTACACGCTTGCTATACTAGAAACACGGGTCAGACTTGTCTAGAAAAATACAATTTGTGAAGCAATTATTTATCTTCATCCGCCCAACAAAAGGCAGTCGTCGCATTTATTTACTGGTGAAATGCGTAAAAGCCCATTTCAAATTTATCTTTATGGTCACTCTTCCTTTGACTGGCAAAAGGACTATATGAACAAAAATCCTAAATAGTCTGTTATAATTTGTGACATAGCCGAGGGCTCAATTTGTCAAGAGAATCAACACAAGCAGAACTGGATTACAAGTGCACTTACTCATTCTGTCTTGACAAACTTGATTGAAGTTGTTTTGATATGGGAACACCGAAATAACTTGCAAATACATTGTCCGTACTGCAATCCATGCGATCTTTAGAGACAATTTAATTAGAATCAACTGAAAGTTACTTTAAAATCTCGGTTTATCAACTAACTAAAATATTGCATAAATAATCCCAAAAAGATTGATGTCATCTTAGATATGCCATTGATGTACTACCAAAATTTGCACAAACAGGAACAAACAAAAAGAACGGCTTTACTAAAATACATTAAAAATTATCACATGCTTGATGCGAAATTTTGTTTTTTGCCTTTCTCTTTACACATTCAACTTGTTGCATATTATATTACTAAAAACTTAAACTTTGCTGATAATAACAGTTCAAATGGAGAACGAACCGTAAAAAGAAAAGTGAACGGCTGCTCTAAAATAGTTAGTTTACCATCAAAATTCCGTCCAGAAATACATAGAGGTACTCGTATTAGCATTGGATCGTATCCAGAAACAGGACTGGCCATATATCAAATAAAGGCCAAGTTTGTTAGCTGTCACATGGACCAAAACTTCATTGGATTTCCCAAATTAAAGATATAGTTTTGGTGTTTGATTATGTAATCTGGATGTTAGTAGCGATTTCGCTGTAAACAATTGCTTATATCCAAGCAATCACTTTTTCTCGGCATACAGGATGCTACTTTTATACTATTGGAGATGTATGCTTTGATGGAATATTCGAACAGTCGAATATTTCAAAGCCCCAAATTACGATGTTTGGTTTGTCCATTGCCTCATGTATTTCTAGTTCTGAGCGACGCTTACAAAGGCGAAAATATTACAAGGCTAACCTTGGAACCCAGTTTGGTTCCATTTGACACACTTATTAGCCTAGTAAAAATGATTTTGCTATATATTCTGCTTGGATCCTATTATCAAATGAAACTCATGAACATTAAAAAGAATACAGGGTCGAAACAAGATTAAGTTAAATACAGCGCATATAAAATTTTCGCGATTTTATCTTCGCTTTGGTTTGATGTTCTGAAATTATTTCACCTCTATGAAATGAAAACGTTTAAGGATTTGATGGTAACAGTAAACATTTTTTAGTAATATTCAAAACAGGATTTAAATCGAGGCATAATATTGGGGAAATAAAGACCAAGAAGAGTAGGACAAAGCAAAGGGGAACCTTTTCGATAAATTTGCCAATTACACGTCGTAATCAAAGAGATTTTTTTTTAGAAAGTTAAGAAATTTTTTTTGGCAATGGAAACGTAGCTGAGTGGCATATTGAATTCGAGCTGCTAATCATGTAATTTTAAATTATATAAATAACTGTAAGAAAGGATTATATTTTTGTATTATTGAAGATCCTCCGGTTTATTGTATTCAATTTTAAACCGAAACTTTAATTTTTCTAAGAAACTGAATAGCTTTATCTAAGAGCAGAAAAATCTAATTTAACTGTCCAATATTGATACATACGAAAAGACAAACTATGTAAGCCCTTCATGTTCAAATAATTATTAACGGGTCCGGAAATGAGTTTGAAAATCGATTTGGTTAAATAATAAGTTTCTAACGAATGAAGTATCAAAGCATATTTGCACAAATGTATTAAGTGGCTGGTAATATTTTAAGTTGTAAGAGATATTGTATGGAAAATGTTAGTCAGAATGTGTTCGGAATAATGTAAAGTTTCGAATTTTTTTGAAATTGAAACGTATTTAGGACCCACTGTTGTTGCAGTATCTAGGGCCATAACTTTAACTGTTGTGTATTGAGCTACGTGTTGATGTCCTAACGAATAAGCAAGCCAAAAATCTAAAAGCTATTTGTAGTTTCAAAGACAAAACGATTCATTCCAAGCTTATAACAGACATATAGTCTTTAAAATATTTAAAATCAAAATGGCAGTTTTTCACTCAAAAATATTCAAACTTTTGTTTCAAAGCTTTCTTTGTATTAACTTGACCACTGGTATTGTTTTGGCTGACAACAAAATACATCTGATGGGTAGTGATCAATTAGAGCTGGTGAACCATTTTCCCAACTGTTTACTAAACGTTATGAACTTCAGAGGAATGAACATTGATTTTACGAACATTGTTCAGCCAGTTGTATTGTTTCATTTCATTTCATTTCCAGGATCGTTTTACTTGTATCCTTTTGAAATGAGTCCTTACAAAGGAGACAAGCTGTCGACATGGGTGTTAAGAACAAACCTTACAGAAATAATGGAAACAGGCAAGATGGTTGTCAATAATAGAACAATTTGGTTTACAGGAGATAAAGCTCTGAAATACTTGTCCATTCCGCTTCAAACCCGTTTTCGACTTTTCTTAAAAAACAAGAATTGTGAAGCAAGATTTTATCTGAGCCCTCCAAATATGAAATACTCGCCACATTTTTTTGACGGAGAAACGCTGAAAAGTCCGATGCAATGTTATCATTATGGCTATCCCTTGTTAGAGTGACAACTTGACTATGTGAACACAATACCGAAATATTCCATTCTAATATGCAATAAAGCCACGGGTTCAATTTGTGAAGACAATCAGCAAAAGCGTAATTGGATTAATAGCGCATTTGCCAATATTTTCCTGTTACAATTGATTGAAGTCGTTTTGATTTGGGAAAATGGAATGTATTTGCAAATCCATTGTCTGTACTGTAATCCATGTGATCCGTTCGAAACTATGAAAATCGAAACATTGTTCTCAAATTTCAAAAACTCTTTGTTTCATGGTACTAAAACAGTTGATCGAAAGTTTCCCAACGATATCAATATTGTGTTGTCCATGCACGAATCACATTTTAAAGCATTTTATAAACCAGAACTTAAGGAAAGAGATAAGTTACTGAAGTCTGTAAGAACTATCCGTATATTTCAAAATATACCATTTTTCTTGTCCACGTTGTCGGATGTTCATCAAATTGCAAATATACTACCCGAAAACATCAGTTTACATTTCAACACTGAATACGACTTAAAAAGATTAGAATGGAAAACTCTTCAAGTGGACAAATGTGATGACGTAATTAGTTCTCCAGCCAAATTCCGTCCAGAGATTCACAGAGTTATTAAAGGTCACATTGAATCATTTCCAGAAATCGGATTGGTTTTCCATCGGAAGCAGATGCGATTCGTTAGTTGCCATAGAGAAGAAATTCAATGGATTTACCAAATGAAAGAACTAGTTCTGGCATTCGACTTACGGACATGGATGCTTCTACTGATTTCGTTCGTAACAATTTCTTGCATAGAATCTTTAGCTTCTGCAAAATTTCGAGGGCATTTCTTTTATGATATTGTAAATACATGCTTTTTATGTTTGTCCTCTTTGATGGATCAGTCGAGTAGGGTATTTAAAAACCCTAAAACTAGATATCTCGTGTGTTCATTGCCTCTTGCACTTCTTGTACTAAGCAATGAATACAAAGGTGAAAATATCACAAGGCTTACGCTAGAACCAAGTTTGGTTCCATTCGACACATTTATTAGACTTGTGGACAATAATTTTACAATTTATAATACTTTTGTCAATATAACAAATACAATATATGACCACATAAAAAAAGTCTCAGGATTGAGTGAAGATTATGTGAAGTCAAGTGCTCATGAATTTTATCCAATTGTTTCTGAATTTTTGTATAATATTATTTTACGGTTTTCAATTCATAACATGAAAACTTTAGACAGTTTGATGCCAGAACTTCCAAAACAAGTTCAGCTTTATCTTAACAATTCAAAAATATTGCCAAACTGGAAAAACCATACCACGACATACCACAATTTAAAAGAACATATTCATCAGATTTTGGACATTCACATGGAATCTTGTAACAAAGCGGCGATTATTGCAAATGAAAACTTGGCAATACAACTACATACAAGTAGAGTGAATATTGGTTAATTAGACCTAAAATTTGTATTCTGTCCTATGTTGACGGCCCCGAAGGGGCATGCACGTCAACCCATTTGATTAACATGGGAAAGAAATGGGGGAATTTGAGACGCCAACCGTTACATTACCTCTAATGTGTTATCGATCTATTATATACATTAACTTTGCGG
>JAQFXM010006537.1:0-13098 GCA_034693345.1 Entomobrya multifasciata | reverse complement strand
CTGGGGTATTTTTGTGCAGGTAAAGGTGAAAGGAATGTCGTAGAAAGAGCAGAAAAAATTCGATGCAAGGCCTTAAGTTGAACGTACATGAACGCGCAGCTTGGTGTGTCAAAAGGTATCCAGTTTACAGTCTTTTCAACACATCGTGCCCCCATGACATGCCATTGTCTCAAAAGGGTACAGATCAAATTCATATTAAAGTACTTTTTAGAACTACTGTTACGAAAATTACGAAAACAGAGCACAACACACAGAGCTCCTTTTCGATTTTGCATTTTTTAAAGTGGTATCATTTCATAGAGTATTTCGACGAAAATAAATTCTGAGAAACAGCAGGAAAAAACCATTTAAACGTTACTGGTATTCGACAAATCATGCATTATGTAATCGTCAAGCGCTGATGAAGATACGGGACAGCGAGGCAAGGTGAAGAACATCAACAGGTTTGTATTATGTTACCTCAAAATTATCCAAGGTAGTTTTCGGAGTAGTAAAAAGTGCAGTCCCAGTACAGAATTTAATGACAATACAACATTCATTTACTTTACGACATTCAGCATTGAAATTTAGAGAGACACTCATTTTTCTTTCAAATTTCAATGATTTCATGGCTTGTTAAACAAGTTAAAAGCGTAGCTAAAACAGTATAATGATTTGCCATGCATTTGGTAAAAATAAATACAAATCAGGTAACCGTTTTATTCATTTAGTTAATCACATCAATTACGTACTGAATTACGCATCTGTGTAACTTGACAATTTATTTTCCATTGTTGCATTTAAAATTTCACGATCTATGTATACTACGAAGTAAGTTTATTGCATAGATAAATGAATATTTTTTACTGAGCAATTGCAAGTTGTTGGATGTGTATGTGCACGATAAAATACAAATTACTTACACACATGTAAGTACTCGTTTCTTTACAACAGATTTGATTATATACTAATCCATTTGTTTCTGAAGTTAATTGGAATGGCTATCATCTAATAACTATCTAATGGCATTTCTTCATCTAATCGAAATCCTACAAAACGAATACGTATGTATCTACTATAAAATATTGATAGTTTGATTGAACTAATTGAATTTTAATTTTCACAATACTTCCAAAGGCTCGAAAAATCAAACCCTTCCAGTAAAATATTTTACTAGCGTTAAATTAAAAACAAAACAGTTTCTATCAAATAAAATTGTATTCTAACAAACGAAAAAAATTACATTTAGTAATTTAGTACATATATACAATACAATGTATGGTGAAATATTTTGGTAATCAGTATACTTACGGGCATATAATGTATATTGTTTGAAGTTTGTATTGAAATGCAGTAGCACTAGAAATTCAGCTCGATTTTCTATACATATGCCATGTAAAGTTTCAGAAGTAGAGCAAAAGCACAACCAGCAATGAACAGTTCATTCAGTTTTCAATATTTTCTGAGTGAGCATAAGTTTTCATTCATCAGTCAACACATTAGAAAAATGATGAATGATGACCACTAGCAAAATACTTGCTGAGTTAAGATTTTCAGTCAGATCTGAGGTTTGTGCTCATAAAAAATATTTCAATGTCAAAATCGTGTAAATCTTGCTCCAAATCTCTTTAAAAATTGAATGATACAATATTTCATATTATATTCTTCCGAACGGCAAGTATACAGTGTTGTACGTTGTATTTAATACTGATTGTAAACTAAAAACATATACTAAAATTGGGTCTTCCTAGCGATAATAAATTATCAAACCTGTAATATGGGACTACTGCACCACGGAATGTTAATAATAGTTATGTTCGTGCCGCAATGTATTAATGCATGTCATTTTAGTAATTTAATGAATTCATCTTAGCTTCTAGATTGGCTATTGACTGGTACTGGTCACACAAAAATCAAATCAGAGGCAAGGTGACGACGGCGCTTCAAGATGATGATAAGTTTTCAAGGAATTTTCAAACAGTGTAAGCTTGAACTGACTCCCCATTTGTTTTTGTTGAGTTTTGGCTGACTGATGATGATAGACTTTTCCTTCTAACAACGCAATTATGCAAAAACTGTTTTGTTATTTTTGCTTCCATCATTGTTGTTACATTTTCAATGAAATGGTATGCTTCATGGTGATGATTGCTATTATGACTTCATATTTAGTTCACTGTTGTTCAAGAATAATATGACAGTTAAGGTGTCCTTTCTTTTTTGAAGTAACTCATGAAAAGAGCAAGGTTATAAGAATGGCATGCGTCATAAATAATAACTTATATGACATTATATATTATACCTTGTCCATTTATCTTCTAACCATTATACATACATAAAATAGGTACACATGCATATGCAGCCAGTTTTCAGCATCAAAAGATTTAAAATATAGAAAGATTTTAAGATGAATTCAAGTTTAAGATGAACCAAGTAAGGGTATAAGTAATTACGATTATTTTAATACCTAAATAAAAACGTTTTGTAACTCTTCAACATTTCATCCACAACGATTCTGTTACTTTTGCATTGTTGTCATCATCGCTCAATTGAAAAATAAACAAAAAATCATAAATATGTCTGTTTGATGGTCTGGTATAAAATGTTGTAAAATGAACTAAGGTCATTTGATTCGTTCTCTCCTTTTTTGTGTGACGCTAAGCAGAGGAAGTGTTGATGAAGTACGGACGACGTACATGTTATAGTCGTGATGTTGAGTGATATTAACTGAAAAAGTTGCAATTAAAATTAAATTGTGTGAATTATGTGGCTAGCTCATAATAACGTGCTACCGCAAATACGCGTTGAAGTGCAAGTGGTGTGATAATGGAGATGGTTTTAGAATACGTAATCATAATTGCAGCCATTCAACCAATTCAATTCATATTTCAATGCATCTATTTACTGTTGTAATTGTGTGGTTTTTTATGATAGACAATTATGTGTGGAGTTTTAACACTTCTATTCTCGGTAAAATGTATGGCTATATCTGCTCAGTGTAAGAAATTTAAAATAATGTGATGTTGCATCACAGTACATGATGCTGATGACAATTCAACAATGAACCAAGGATTCGATATAATAAAAGGCTTTTGTTGCACATTTTTGTGGTTTTTGAAAAACTGTGTAATATGCAAGGTAAATTAACATTGGATTAAATTCAATTAATATTAAGAATTCTTTCTACTTACCCGCAGCAAAATGCAAAGCTGTACTTCGTCTTCCTGAGTTATCTCTTGCGTTAACATTTCTTGGACTAGCCATTTGTTTGACTCGAGTCAAGTCACCCGCTTTACAAGCCTCAAACAGGTGCTTCAACTGATCTTTCGCGGAAATTGGGGTAGAGACACCAGAGTTTGGAGCACTTGAGTTATTACTCATACACATTGGACCTCCTGCACCACCACTTCCGACACCACCACCACTGCCTCCTCCATTGGCACCAGAGCAGTTAGAGCCGGGATTGTTACCCGTACAATTACCACCCGTGCCGCCACCACAAGAGTTGCTAATACTGCTAACTATACTCATATTTCCGGGCGAAGTTTCCCGTATTTCCCGTAATGTACCGTGATTATGGCCACCACATCCACCGTGGTGTCCTGTATTATTTACGCCATTTATACAACTAGTTCCTCCTATACATCCACCACCTCCGGCTCCATTTAAAAGCATATTGTGAATGCAGGAAAAACTTGCACAGGTCGACGAAGACAATGTAGAATTCGTTGTGGATGGTCCGCCGCCATACATACTACCTGAATTTCCTGTAGCACCAACACCACCGTTATTACTACTTATCAACATCCCACCTCCTCCTGACACAGTAGACTGAGAACTAGAAGACGGCAGGGGAGGAGGTAATCCTACAGCTCCAGGGATTGAACGACACGGACTGCTTCCACAATCTGATGGAGTGTCCAACCCTCCATTCCCTCCTCCACAAAGACAATTAGAGCTGGAACAGTTATTGTTCAATGATATGCTTCCGTTAGTAGATCCAGGACAGTTACATGAACAACTGCCGCTGTAGTTGAGACCTGAAGTGTTTGAGCTGCTCCCTGAAATTGGTGTACAGGGGCAGGACATGCTATTGTTCACGCTGCCACAGGAGTAGCCTGAAGTGTTCAAATGGTTACTGCTTCCATCCATCTCACTAATTTTAATATTTTATTTAGGGGTTGACTGACTTTTGATAATGATGAGGTAGTAGAGCTAGAGGTAGTACTTCCGTTTTTCTTGATAAATTGAGTATTGTTTCTTTTCAAAATTTGCCAACTAAACTTGTTCCTTATTGGTTGGTTTGGTGTCGTTGGGCATTAAATGAAGCGTAACGTTGAATTTTACTAAATTGTTTGTGGTACTTCCTCCGAACGCTTCAAGGATTAGGGTAATAATAATATCTTTTATAAATCGTGACGATTTGAGAATAGCAATGGGTTATCTGAATATCTTTTTTGTTTCAAAAGTGACAGTATCATCACATTATTCATTCGTGCAGGACGATGAGGATTATTAAATTGACGGTTTGAGTTATAAATTATTTGAAGAAATATCTACAGAGAATACTGACGTTTTCTCTTTATGCATTTGAAATAGACAAATTATATCAGCCTTTATATTAAAAATATTACACATAAAAATATTTAAATTGGTTATAATTTTTTTGGTAGGATTGGTTGGTCACAACATCTTGTAATAATATCACACTTTTCTCAAACTAATAAAAATTAGGTATTGATCATTCATGTTTCACGTTCATTGTTTTTGTTTGTAAAGAAGCAACGAACCACAAATCATTCCTTGAACTAAAAGTCTTCGAAAATTACATTGTTTTACGCGACACGTTTCACGAATTTTTGAATAGTACTAAAGATGATGACGTTGGTCAAATTTCTGATTGTGGGATAAATCAGTCAGTCATCAACCAAACCAAATTGGATGAGTTCGTTGGAGTATGAACATGAGCGATTGCCCGTCCATGACGTGACTTACAACTCTCCTCATTCCTCCTTTGATGAGATTTTAAAATGGCTGATTGCATGATTATGTTTTGATCTTTATCCCTTTGAAATCCTACTGTAAAAAAATGTCAGCGTTATTCTGGCATTTAAAGTTTCTCAGTCGTGGGTTTTCATTTCGAAAAGTTCACACATCACCACAACATACACACTTTCTTTTGTAAAACGTTCTCCAACGATTCATCAATTTTGAAGCGCATCCTCGCACGAACAAAGCCAAGTGCTCAGCTTGTTTTGAGAATTTTTGCCCCCCACAAAATTCACATCTTTTGGCGTTAATTTTGGAAAACCAGGCGAGTGAGTGAAGCCAGGCCAATGAACTTTTTACTGCTTTTCCCGTAGAAAGATTTCAGACGAGTTGTTGTTTCTTGTTCCTCGTGTTTTTGATTAATATGATGTTTTTTCGATGCTATCAGATAGATTGCCCAAAAACGCTTTTAATGTGCCTTCCAGAGTAAATGGACTGATTTGTCATGTGTCATCGTGTCAAGTAATCAATATGAAGAACCGAGTGAGCTTTCCTTTGGCTTTGGTGAAGATGATTATGTTATGCTGTGTTGTTTGTTATTGAGCAGATGGTCCAAATTGATTGTTGTAATATAAAAGGCATGTGCAAAAGTAATGATTTTAATGAGATCCGTTTTTACAAGGTTGTGGGTGGCGTTTTGCAGGCAGAAGGATGAAGATAGTTTTAGACCATTAAAACCTCTTATCCACTCCACCCTAGAGCCTTTTGTCTGCAAAAAAACGCAGAAAAACATACATTATACTTCTTTATAAGGTGTTTTAAAAGTACCGTTTTCACATAAAAACTAATTTTCGTTTATCTGAAGGTGAATAAAAAATATGCGTCTTTCTGAGTAAAAAAAGGAAATAAAAATTAATGGCATTGGCAATAAATCAGATGATGTGTTTTGAGGGCAGTTGTTAAAACCGTAAAATCATTAGTTTGCATATAATATGCTTGTATTGCTTACAATGAGAGGAGGAATGCTTATTATAATGATAAACTTTGCATTTTCCTATAAAAAACTGATGCTCGCAGCGTTTGGGTTTGTGACTATATTTAAAGAACATGTTTGTAATCATTATGATGATGATACATTAAAAAGTTGAAATCTAACGGTATTTCTTCAAAATGTTCCCATTTCTTCGAACTTCCATCGTGTCTCGTGGGTGGCAACCTCTAGATATGTTCATGTTTTTTACCGTTGGCAATTGAACTTTCGATATTACCCGGCACTGGTACCATAGTTGGATTGCATAAAACTGCCAAATGTCAATAATTAAGGCTTAATATCGTACAGTAATATTTCAAGCACTATTTTTTAAATTGTTTTTATAGTAGATAGTCACGGGAATTGAAGTGGTTAGGATAAAATAATTTATTCCGAGCTTTCGAAAATATACAATTTTCTTCTTCAGGGACAAATATAAAATACAATAATTCTGAGTATTTGAAATACGTACATTAGGTTCGAAATCAAGATAAAATCTATGTTTACTGGGTCAAGTATTTGTATTTTAAATTGTAATTTAGGTATAAAAGTAGGTAAAATATGAAAATACTCAAGCTTCAAATTTTTTTAGAATGCTAATAAATTTTTCCTGCTTTGTCAAATATATTTATCGTCATTTGGCCATCAATCAAATTATTGATTGATCGTCACGAAGTCGAAAATGATTAATGCAGACATTTAAAAAAAAGAAAATCACTTTTACCGACCGACTGCATTGTTTAATTTACAATGGCTTCCATTTACATAGATCATTTCATGATTATGCCGGCATTCAACATTTCATAAATAAATATACCATGTCGAAAATGTTTCAATATTACTTGAAGTCTAAATTTTGTGTAAATTAAATTACTATCAAAACTGCACCGGCAAGTTAGTATTGACTGCTTGTTAAGCAGCCAGTTAAACTGCCACTTTTCTTTTTGCTACACCCACCACACCAGCATCCTCAAGGAAACTACTAAATTGTTCTCATGTGCAAGAAAACCAAGTACCACTTTAACTTTAAGGAGATGGATATGGGGACTCTGAAGTTTCATTGTCATCGTTCATAAAATAATGATTCAATGATGATGAGTCGAAGAAGTTTCTTAAAAGTAGCACATGGGAAAGCATTTGGACAGGATTCTATGTGCAATGCTTAAAAACGCAATAAACTTAGTTTAAATAACAGAAAGTTGATGGAAATAATAAAAACCCATTTAAAATATACAAAATCGATATGAATATGCCATAACTCCTGTATGTATATACATGGCTACATGGTAAGTAGTAAGTACTACAGTGGAAGCAAGTTCCTTTTTTTAAATTTGTTACTCGCATGTGGCACAACTCAATAAAATAATACTAAAGATGCATGATTGAAGACTGAACTATAAAAATTGACCAATCCAATCAACCGTCAGAATTCACCCAATATACCTTGAAGCCATTCATATTTAGATCCATCACTGACATCCATAAGCTATTTGGCTGTGAAAAAGAAGGAAGGGTAACAACGTTTGAAAAATATGATGATAATGATATCCGTATCTAGCAATAAGTATAATAAGTGTTCGCCACAGAAAAGTACTTTTTTACTGTACCGCAATGCAAACCGTCGTCTACTACAACAACTGCAGGTGCCTCATCTTCACCTTTATAGACTCACACTCGACTACGGGATCGTCCCTGACTGACAACCTATTTTATTACCTATAACTGAAAATTGCTACCGCTGCTGGTGGTGATGACGGCTAGCTTTCTAAATAACACTCCTCCAACAAAATATGAACCAAAGAAGATGAATACATTGCAATGTACCCTTTTGTATTGCCAATATTCAGCCAAATCGAAATTCTGAAGATTGATGTGCCCTATACTTTGTACATTATATAAAAAGTACATACGTACTAATAGAGCATGCACACCCAAAAGTACAACCTTATAAATGTACAACTCTACCAAATCAAAATGCATTTATTGCTTTTGAAGTGCACATCCAGTGGTGACTTCGATAGTATTGAACATGACACGATGTTCTCTTCGATAACGCAACGAATGGCAAAGTGCATTTTTGCACACCTGAAGCTTTTTTTGGTTGTTGCCTACAAGCACATCTTCGAAAAGTGCGAATCAACTTCATTTTCAACTTTTTCGAGTTACATTAGCAGATGTTTTTGCTTGATCAAGAACCACTAAAATGAATGCCAATCTTCATGTCATCATTAATGTCAGCATTAAAATTGTTTCCCCGTGTCTTATGAAAAGTACTCAGCCGATTTCTGCTGCTGAATATGTACTTACTTTACTATCACCATCTCACAATCGATCGCCATAATAATGCTAATGCTGATATGTTGATAAAATGATGATCAGAAGGGATCGTCATCATCTTTATCGTAACACTTTTTTCAATGTTCTTTCTTTCAAGAATCAATCCGCATTCTGTACACAGTCTACAAAGTGACAATGTTACAAGTTTACTACTAACAAATGAATGTTATAGTTGTGATGCTGATGCTGCATAAAAGTTTTATTATGGTTGTTAGCTGAAATGTATAAAAATAGGGCAAATATGGCAGTTATAAATGAATATATGTAAATGCTGTCGTAAAATACAGCACGATCATGATAGAATCGTATAAAGTTATATATATTAATTTATTATTATGAGGCTACTTTGTACAAAGAGAATTGAAAAGGAAGTAAAAATATTGAATGCAAAGTTTCGAGTTGATGGATGCTTATATTTTGTGGAAAAAATTGTGAGGAAAATTTGCCTTGCAGTCATGTAAACAGCACACTTTTTGGTCGTGTACTTGATTACAATCTTTGGAATCGTGTAAGGTTGTGGGAGCAAATAAAAACAGTAAAAAATCGTAGTTGTCATTTTTATAGGTTTATAGGCAAAACACATACGCTTTGTATGTAAAGTATATTATTATGCATAAAAACTGCTTCGCAAAGTTTAAAGTAATCAAATAGGCGTGTGCTCTTCTTTTTTCTGACATTTAACTCTAAAGATAACGGAGTCTGATAAGCATATTATATAGTTGGGTTTGAGTGAGGGATCTCTTCCAAGATGAACAAAAAACGCAAAAAAACAACATGACTCATAAAGTACAAATACGTTTTACGTTCGCCAGGAAAAGAAGAAGAATGAAACAATAAAGTGTTATCGCTTTTTAACGCGAATTCTATAACAATACATGAGAAAAATGAACAACAATTGGTAGATTGGTCGTGTGTGGTAGACGTATATTATTGTATAACTTGTTGTTGGCGATGAAAGAATTTTACGGCAACACCATCTTAGGAAATAAAGTGTAGTATGGTTTGTTTTTTTCACATAATAAAATATAGTAACAAATATGGTAGTACATCATTACACGACAATCAACGCGTCGGCGTTTACGCAAAAGTTTTCCGAGTTAAGAACTGTGCAACTAAAAGAGAGTAACTTGGCTAAAGTTAAGCTAGGTACATAAGTATGTAATATGCAATAATAATAGAGGAAGACTCAAACTCAAGTCAAGTACTGACTTGTTTAAATCGACAAAATATAAGTCTTGTTGTTTTTTTCTTCCTTTTTATATATTACTATACTTGTGTTTTCTTTAGGATTAATTTGTTTGCTTTGTAATAAAAATATAAATTTTTAATGTTTTTTTTATTATATTGCGATGGACAAAGAAGCATATTATGCTTCTATAGATAAATCATGAAATTCACATACACATGGAGTGGAAAATGGTACAATAGACTATCACGTAACCAATCATAGAAAAATCTATCTGCACTAAATCCACCTTCTTTTTCCTTTTAAGACAAAACAACAATGAATACAGTCATATCTTTGCCAGCGCCGCGTAGCCATTTAAGTGTATTTCTTCTATTTAGTCATTTGTCATCTGTACTCGTCATTCATTATGTGCACGTGTGCTGGGGCACATTATATTAATAAAAAACAAAGCAGGAACCTTCATTAAAATGACTGAATTAAATAATTAATGATGCCAACTAATATTCCATTAAAAGTCTCCTCTGTATACACTTGGATCAAAACACAGATTACCGACTATGTTGGTAGCATGGTACAATAAAAACACTTTGAAATCATGAGAAAAAAATGGTTCCTACAAGAAAATCTTTACGTTCTATGCTATTATCAAATTATTTCAATATTTCTACTTTAAAATATAGGATAATACATAAAACAAAATTGAAATTATTAAAAAATTGATATGGTTGACCCATTTAACTAAATTATATGTGATAATTTTGATAAAACTTTGTGAACTTTTCTATTTGTATTTTTCATGTATAAGACATGAAAGAATTCAAGTGGAGTTAAAAACTGGTGCAGAGTTCAGAATCGTTAAAAGAATTATGCAACAGGTAACTTTGCATGTTAGCTCGTTGGCACACAGCCTAAAATATTAATTTAAAACCAGTGCCTGCGCCAGTGGCACTATATTTACATTTCTTAAAAATACAAATATTTTTTGTATTGTTAAACCAAAAATTTCGGAATAATGCTCGCGCATAGATTATATCAATTTCGAGATTTCAGGTTGATTCCTTTATCCCTCTTTGCACAAATTGAAATAAGTAACCCAATGTGGATACAAGAATAATCTCTATGCACATTGAAATGAAATAAGCCAAGCGCAGTAGCAGAGACAAAATTAAATTATGACAATGAAGAGTATGATCAAGCAAGAAATTTCGTGTAGTCAGTCAATAAGAAACACGAAAGTTGCAAATCGATAACAATTTCACAAAACACATTGCTCAATTGTAGGTTTCATAGATTCATATTTAGGAAAACCACAGTAAGCAAATTAATATCACGCAAGTACAATTACCACTGATATTTAAATCAGCATATTTCGTGTACTGAGGCAGAGATAAATAGTTGGATTGTTAAAAGAACATCCTATAAAAACAACGATCAATTTCGGTGAATTTGTGAACAATTTGCTTGGTTTTCAAGTATTTATGATAGTATAATGAATGACGATGAGAAATCAAAGGGTGTATTTAAGATATCAGACCTAAATTATAAGAATCATCATCATCGCACGTGTTCGCCGAACTGAGCTGACAAAATTAGCTGTCCAAATCCAAAGTGCTAAATAAGACAACTTTTGTATGTTAAAGTAAAACCAGCTCTTAAAAATGCCACGCCGAATTTGATAAAATGTGACAAGCGACAAAATGGGATGGATGGAGAGGACAGAAAGAAACCAGGAAAAATCATTAAACTTGACAAGACAAGAAAATCCCAAGAGCTCTCACTTAACTGTTACTTTAATAATTAGTTACTTAAGTAAAGTACTTGTGATTTCTTTACTAAAAACAAGCACTTTGCATTCAACTTCGTCACTTGGTAAAAAATCAAGGTGGATTGAGTGTAGAAGAGGAAACTTTTATGTCTTGACTGTCAAGTCTATTAGCCTAAGTAGAATAGGATCCTTGCCTTTTTTGATGCATCAGTTAAATTCTGTTTCATGTATGTACGTTGTTGTAGTTTTGATTTTAAGTCTGGCTATGCTTTAAGTGTACATAGATTGGTTCATAGCACGCTTGGGTCAAATGTAAAAAGTTGGCGCAAAGAAACTACTTTTAGTGAATTCTCTTAATCTCAATGAAAGAATTTAAAAAAATTAATATTAAATTAAAAAGTTTATAATAACAAGGTAGCGTAAAAAATTAAACCTTAGCAAAATAAAAGCTTGCCCTTATTTTTTACATCTATCATTATATCTAATTAACTGACACTGACATTGAGTTTGGCTTTCCTCAAATTGTTGTTAACTTTGTTTAGTGGGGCAAACTTCGTTTTTAATTATAATAAATTTGGCTTTGAAGCTGCTTAAAACTCGATGCTGTAACAACTACTTGTTAATCACTGATTGTTATATGTATTATATTTGCAGAAGTTGACCTCGGATTTGACAATGTCGGAAAATAAACGCAATTTTTGTTACCTGTCTCCTGCAAAAGTTTTGTTACTTTTTCATTTTTGATCTGATCAATACAATCGCTGCGCTTTTATCATTCGAACGATAGCTAATATTACTTTTATCTAAAAGTTGTGTTCGAACTCTCTTGGACGCCAAATAGACTTCTCATGGTCACGTCATAAAAAGAAACGGTTACCATATTGGTGTATAATAGATAGAAAGAGACAAAGTTAACATTTCTCTTCGTGGTGTTCAAGTAAAAAAGAATGATAAAGCTTTTATTGTAGTGCTGAGTGACGACGCGGCGTCTAACATTGCCATGCTGGTGGTTGCTCTAATGACGATTGCAGAGGTACTACTGCAGAAGCAGCACTGATAAATAATTCTTGTACACCACTTTATTTTTCAAATTAACATGTTTTATTATCGGTCCAAATTCAAAGGTGCAAAAAATGCAGGTGAGTCTCGGGCCTTTTCTTGGACTATTTTTTTCAATATGTTGTCATCGTATGTGGTCACCACGACATGGTCAGTGGTGGTGGTGACCACCACTGGCCATTGGCCATCTTGTCATACCATGGTGGTACATTATTATGTAGATTTCTATGAGGACAGCAAACAACAATACTAATATTTATGCACTCTTGTCAGTTGTCAATCACTTTTAAATAACTTATCATAAAACCTTTTTTTCTTATGTTAGTCGTATAAACATACACGGCTTGATCGCCATACTTGATTGTATCACTTAACTATACAATTGAAAACATGCTTACTATTTTTTAATGGTTCAATATCAGTTTAGCAAACTTCCTTACTCCTGAAATTTTTTGATAACATATAAATGAGTATTCTTATTTACTTGACAAAGCCTACTAATTAACATTTATTTGTTGTCTGAAGATTCAAAGGATCCAAATAAAAGTCGTTAGCCAACCTATTTTATAGAGTGTGTTACATTAGCTTATTGAACCTTCCAATCTATTTTTGGTCCACGCTCAATGAGCTTTCTCCTTGTTATTCCAAAAACTTAGAGCTATGGTATAATTTCATTTATGTTATAAAATTGCTAGTCTACCTGCCTTCCAGATTTCTTCAATGAAAATCTTTGAAGTTGGCATGTAAAAATAA